>JAJPUD010000503.1:206564-292035 GCA_023553655.1 Myrmecobius fasciatus
GAAGGAAGGAAGGAAGGAAGGAAGGAAGGAAGGAAGGAAGGAAGGAAGGAAGGAAGGAAGGAAAAAAAAACAGAGACAAAGAGAGGAGGGGAGTAAGGGAATAAAGGAGAAAGAAAGGGTCTCTCTGGAGTTCTTTAAGCACAGGCTTGTTCAGGTATCAAATGGGCAAGGTAATCCCTAAGTTCCTTTCCAACTCTGAGATTCCACCATTCAGTGAAATACAAAGTAGGACCTGCCCTTAAGAAGATTACAACCCAATGAGGAACAATAGAGCAACATCAATGGTCCTCTGGCACAAGACTTGACTAATTAATCTCATCTGAACAGACTTTGGACTTCCTACTAAAAAAAGGCCAGACTTAAAGTCCGGAGAACTAGCCAGATTGAAGGTCCTGGCTTGGACACCAATTCAGTCTGAGCTCTCTGAGCATCAGTCATCTCATCTAAAAGATGGGTGAGATGATTCTGTAACTACTTATCTCAGGAAAGTGTCCCAGCTCTAGAACTGTGAGCTAGTTTTGGTGGGGAGATATTATTCACATGCACTAATAACTTAGTAAGCAATATGATTCAGTCATCAAATACCAGAGCTGGAAGGGATATTAGAGAGCACCCAGTTTCATAAGTCATAAGATGAAACTTAGTCCCACAGGTGGAAAAATGATTACCCAACATACTACAGCAATGTTATGGCAGAGCCCGAATTCAAAGGAAGGCCTCCTGGAAGGTCAGCACTATTTCCACCTTGTCACAATTACGTGTTGTGGACACTAAGTGCTTTGGGTGGAAGGTGGGGTAGGAAATATAAGCAGCCTAATCTGTTGATTGATTCCAAGTCAATAAAATGACTAGTTTTTGTTTTGTTTTGGTAGGTTTGTTTGTTTTACTTTTGTCTTGGAGATTTGAACACTGTATGACTAGATATATAAGTAAGCTGATAGTTTTAGAACTGATCCAGTGATATGCTGATAACTATTTAACAACTGGATTTTCAAGGAGAAAAATAAATTTAGCCAGACCACACTTTAAAATTTAATATGCATCATTAATGCATATTATGCATTATCATGCATAATAGTTACAAATAATGTGCATTACTGTGCATTTTATTTTCTGTTACTTTCTTAAATTTACATTATCAATAAAATAATAAACCAAGCCTTCATTAGCATTTGTTAATTTCCAAGTTATAAGACTTACGCTGAAAATTTAATGATGGACTCCAGTCCATTCCTAAACTAAGGCCTGCTTTCCACCCCACCTAGTAAGCCAGATAGAGAGAGACTTAGAAATGGCACCCCTGGCTTAAAGTGCACTTTTCCTGTCTGGACATCAAGAAATAAACAGGATAAAAAATGGGGAGAAATTGAGGACCTTCTTGTATCCCAAGTGTTACTACTGTCCTTGCATTCCCAACTCAAGCCAGTTACCAAACTCAAGCAACGCCCTTTGACTCATTTGAGGCTCACAAATTCTCCTTTCCCTAGACTACCCTCCTGTGGTGGAATGTATGAGTTCCAAAATTTCCCAAAAGGAGGAATCAGAAGTAATTAATCAACAGGTTATCTGAGCCAGAGTGGTTCTTAAAACACAGAGTGTCAGAGCTGGGAAGAGCCTTAGACTAGAGAATGTCTGAGCTAGGACCTACACATCACACACATACCACAGAGCATACATACATGTATGCATATGGTCACATACATATGTGTGTATACATCCCTCTACACATATATACATGCATATTGTGTATACACATAAATACATGTCAGAGCTGGAAGAAGTGTCTGGGCTGGAAGAACTTAGATATTATGAAGGTCAGCCTTTCCATTTTACAGATGAGAAAACTAAGACCTTGAAGGTTGACTAAGGTCACCAAGTAAATCAGTGCAGAAATAAACCTTGAGACCAATTCCCTTTCTGCTCTGCCACAGGAGAAGCCAACACTCTGGATAATCCATAGGAATAATTAGTTCTTTATAAGAATAAGTCATTCATTCATTCATTCATTCCAAAATCATGTCAAATGCTTAACCTGTCCAAGGTTGGGACTATGGGAGGACCAAGATAACTAAAATGCAAGGAGTCTATGATCTAGTAGAAATTATACTCATCCACATCTGTCTAGCACTTTAAGGTTTTATAATTTTTCACATCAACCTTGTGAGGTAGGAAGCACAAGAAATATTACCCATCCTCCTGGCAAGAGACCAAGAGGTAGAGAGATGGAGTGATAGGTTTACAGTCACACATAAATGGAAGAGCTGAAATTTGTACCCAGGTCGTGGGCAAATCAAGCCCTCCTTCTGCTAAAGGCTGCTGCCTCTCCACAGATACAAGAATGATGATAAGAAGTTGACAACTCCATAAGAGGAAAACAGCATCATCATAGAACCGTAATGGTACAAGGTCTGATGGTGGACAAATCACCATGGCAATGAGGGAAGCTGTGGCTGGAGCTGGCCTCTGAGGGATGAGGAGAAAGATAGTCTCATCAGCAGAGACCATAGCACAGAACAGGTGCCCAGTGATATGCAAATACCCTGGGAAGGGTGTTCCCTGAGAACAAGGGGAAGAGCAGGACTTGGTTCAGTCTGCGCCCATACTGAACGCATGCTTATAGAATGGGAAGCACTTAATTCTTGAAGAAAAGGGTTATTGCTCTTCCCAGTGACTTCCAGACCATGCTGCTTCCACTCAAATCATCTTCATCCCCTTTCTCCTACCATATACACACCCCTTTTCCAACTCCTCTTAATACATTTTCTCTCTGCTTTCCCCTGATACTATTTATATTAGAATATAAATTCCTTGAGGGTAGATATTTGATTGCTTTTGTTTTTATTCCCATTGTTTAGCACAGTGTCTGAAACATAATGAAGACTCACTCACTCATTTATTAATTTTCTCATTCACTCTCTCCTTCCATCTATCTCTTTATCATCTATCTATCTAGTCATCCACCAATCCATCTATCTATCCATCTTGCTATCATTCATCTATTTCCCTATTTTTCAATTCTATCTATCCATCCATCTTTCTATCTATCCATCCATCTTTCTTTCTTCCTTCCTTTTTCTTTCTTTCTTTCTCTCTCTCTTTCTTTCTTTCTTTCTCTCTCTCTTTCTTTCTTTCTTTCTTTCTTTCCTTACTTCCTTCATTTCTTCTTTCCTTCCTTCCTTTCTTTTTTCTTTCTTTCTTTTTTTTCTTTCTCTTTCTGTCTTTCACCTTCTTTCTTTTTCTCTCTCCCTTCTTTCCTTCCTTTGTTTGTTTCTTTCTTTCCATCTATTTCTTTCTTTCTTTCTATCCAATCATCCACTTATTCATCTATCTATCATCTTGCTCTCCATCTTTCTATCATTCATCTATCTCCCTATTTTTCTATATATCCATCCATCCATGCATGTATCTATGTATCTATCCTAAGACACTCAACTCCTCTGTGAAATGTTTTCTATTTCAGGATAGGATCATAAATCCTACAGGTAGACTGGACCTTCAGGATCATCATCCACCCTTCTCATTTTATAGATGAGAAAATTGAGGTACAAAGGAAGTGAGGTGACTTGTCCAAGATCACAAAATAAATACTAAGAAGAGTAGAGCTTTGAAATCAATTCCTCTGTCTCTATATTCAGTATTCTTTTGAATGTACTTCCACTTTCTCCTCTGAACATCTAGAACTTTTTAATTATAAAACCGAACACTTCCTTAAAGCCATCTGCAATGGTCCTCCACTTTACCCATTTGAGTCATGTTTCCTCAACTGGATTTTGAGTCAGAGGCTATGCTCTTCTTGCTTCTCCACTCTCCCACACACACTTGGCACAGGAATGGACAGATGGTTAATGATTGGTAAATATCCATGGATACATCTGATGTATATCACATCTATCTGTCAAATAAAGCAAGCACTATAGCTTCCCAATAGTGGAAAGGTCAAAAGATTAATTATCAGAAAGTCAAGGCTGAAATTCCATTCCTTCCACTTACTAGCTGTGACCCTGGGTAAGCCATTTGCCTTTGCTGAACTTTATCTGTCTCCTCTATAAAACACGCTCTATAATCCACAGTACCTACCTCACTGGGCTATTTTGAAAAAAACAATTTGTAATTTTGGGGGGTTTTTGAGGGGTTGTTTTTTGGTTGATTTTTTTTCTGAGGTGTCACCTAGCTGCCCCAACAATTTGTAAATATTAAGGCTCTACAGAAATGGGAGCTTTTATTCATCTTCCTCATTGCTCCTCCTCATGGTGGAAACTTACCAAACCGAGCAGATATCACAATGGTCTCGCAGTAAGCATCAGAAGATGAACAATTGGTGGTACTTTGGCCCTTTCCATGGCAGCTGTCCCCCACACAGGTATAGCACTGCAGAGTACTTCCTGTGGGAAGAACCAAACCAGACTGAATAGCTGCCCTTTTCAATTCACTGGTCACATAATAAACATAATACAAATGGTAGATAGTCGTGATAGTGGTAGTAAAAGCATAACAACCAGTTCCCAGGAGTTCTTTTGCTAAATTTCAACCCACCTTGAAAGGCCAACTCAAATGCCTCCTTCTCTTTCTGATCTCCCTCCCTCCAATCACAATCAGATCCTCTCTGGAGGATCTCATCCAGCATTTTATTTTCTGAAATAAAATGTCTTTTTTCTTTAATTTTAATTAATTTTTCTTAAATAAAAACAATATTGTGTATTATTGTGCATGGTCTTCATGCATTTTTGTGTTCATGTACCACTACTTAGATTGCTATGTCTGTGAGGATGGTGACAATGTCCAATCTAAATTTTTTGTCTTTCCCAGTGCCTGGCACAGTATTATATCAAAGAATTTCAGAAGCCGCCTCTAAACTAATCTATACCTGAACAATAATTGCTAGAACATTCTTAATGACCAGTTCTCAAGCCTTTAAATATGGACTATAAAGGCTAGTAAGGAAAGTGTGTGTGAAAGTATCTTAATGGCCAAGAGAAAGTAAAAGCATGATAAGGAAAACTTTAATCTACAAAAACAAAAGAATTATTGGTTTAGTGATAAGGTGGGTAGTGCCAGAAACATATACACAATAAATATTTCAGTAGTTGTAGTTTAAAGAATATCAGTACATAATGAACGAAAGGTTTTCATCATTTTTGACATGAGTTGTTCTTAGGAAAATATTTTGTAGACCTTAAAGTGCTATGGAAATGGGTCTGGACAAATATGGAAGTATGTTAAAATAAAAAAAAAAAAGATCACATGTTTAATTAGGGGAATGGAGAAGGGAAGGGAATGAGGGAGAAAAAATTGGAGTACAAAGTCTTAGAAAAATGAGCGCTGAAAATTATCTTTACATGTAATTGAAAAAAATTAAATACTATTAAAAAAAAAGAAATGTGTCTAGGATTCAAGTTTAGGTTCTCTGATTCCAAATGCATGGCTTCCCTCAGTTTTAAAGAAAGAATTCTTAACTCAAGGGGTTTATTGATAGATTTTAAGGTGTTCATGAATATGGATGGAAATTTTTTTTACATATTTACATATTTTTCCAATATAATTGGTTTCCTTTGCAATCCTATATATTTCCTTTTATACATTTATATTTATATTTATAGATATATATTTATACATTTAAAAATAAAATATATATAAATATAAATATATATATGTATATGTATATATATTTATACATTTAAAAATGTTGTTCTGAGAAAGTGCCCATAAGTTCTTCCATGCTACCAAAGAGGTCCATAAAACAAACCAAAAAAAAAAGTGAAGAATTCCTTCTCTGAAGCCTTTTAAAGTACCCGGACCTCCTAGGCCCAATACCTGTAATATGTACTTGTATTTTTTACAGTTTTTTTTCCTCCTTATTCAATCACCCCACAAATATTTATTGAATTATAACAGCATATCTCCTCCATCATTTGGATGCTTCTTCATAGCTGGAAGAATGACTTTGAGATCTTAAAGACTATGCCAGTAGAGCTGGAAATGTTTGGAGTATGAAAGCCAACTGAGGATGTCTCCTGAGCTCTGATCTAGTTAAAGGTGGAGAAGCTCATCACCATTGAGTTGATTGGTGTAGAACAGTGGAAAGAACAATGAATCTGGAGCCAAAATAAATCCTTCCTCAGATTCTTGCTACTTGTATGACTTTGAATAAGGAATTTAATTTCCCTGGGCCCCAGTTTTCTCACCTATAAAACAGGAGAGCTGGACTAAGTGAACTTTGAAGTCTCTCCCAGCTCTAGGTTTATAATCTTATGACAGAATTTCTTAGCCACAAATAAAAGAAACAAATAAAAAATATATAAAATTATTCTTAGTCCTGTTCATTATCTTTCTGTTTCTGTGGGAATTGTGGTCAAATGGTGGAAAGGTGGAGGAGAAGGTACCAATTATCACAAAGGTTTTAGATAACTTCCAAATGTTAACCATTAACGATCTCAATATAAGAGTAACCATTAATGATCTCAATATAAGAGTCTATCCACTGACGAACAAGACATATCTATCTATCATTATGGACATTCTCACTAATGAAATCAGAAAACAGAAGGATAATCTACTTTAATAGGATAGCTGCCATGTTCTCCTTGGACAGGAGTAGGCAGGAGAAAAGAACAAATATGTTTTAATAATGACTAAAGCTAACATTTATATAGTCTTTGCTATGTACTAGACTTTGATCTTCATAATAACTCTGCCAGGTGTTATGATTAACCCCATTTTACAGTTGAAGAAATTAAGGCATTCAGTGGACCTGCCCAGGGTCACCCAGCTAGTATCTGAGCCCAGATCGGAACCATTCCTGACTCCAGGACCACCATTCTACCCACTGTACTACTTCTCTGAAAATAAAGGAGTTGGCAGATTTGATTTCATTCTGTGCAAAAAGAAAATCCGGCTTTCTTAAGAGACTCATCCTCCTTGAAGGCTCAGGACAGCCATCCTTCTGGTGTGTTATGATGAGGGTTTCATTTCTGAATAGCAAATGGCTACTGAAATTCAAATTCTGTGACTTTGCAGCATTTAAGCAATTCTGAACTAAAATTAAATTTCAGAGGAGGGACCAGCCTGTGCTGGTGGGGAGCTAATTTCCCTGAACCTAATTTTCTCATCTATCAAACAGGGGAGCTGGACTCGGTAACCTCCGGGGTCTCTTCCACCTCCAGGCCTGTGATCTTAGGACAGAATTCCTAGCCATAGCAACTTGGAAATTGTCTCTATCAGTGAAATCACAGATTCATTTCTTGTCCCTACAATCATCACTATCAAGGTTAGGGACAATAGGACCAGGGACTCAGAGGCAGCATTGTAACAGAGAGAGAACACTGACTCTGAAATCAGATGATTTGAATTCAAATCCCACATCCTGTGTGATCTTGGACAAGTCACAACTTCCCAAGTCTCAATTTCCTAACCTTGAAAATGAAGAGGCGAGAAAAGATAGTCTAAAATCCCTGCTGGCTCTTGATCCATAATCCCAAGTTAGAGTTGTAAAAAGACCTTGAAACCTCCAATAGCCTTGTTTTATAAATGAGAAAGATGAAACTCAGAGAGAATGAAGGACTTCCCTGAAGTTATACTGAGAGAAGGAAGCTTTTGAGGATTTGAACTCAGGTTCTCAGACTTCAGAGTCCATGTCCTTTTGTCTGTCCCATATTAGCTTCCAAATCTGGGATTTTATTTTTCATATCCTTCATAGTAAGGATAAAAGAGATAGGGACCAGATCTGGTACAGAGTACTCCCAGGGAAGGAAGGTCACCTACCAATACAGAATGACACCTTCTCCAAAATTTAGTCTTTCCCATGGCTTCTATAAGCATCCTGAGGAAGCACAGGATAAATCCATTGGATCTTAGTTGCTCGGGGAAATATTAGGCAGATTTTCCAGCCATCAAAATTACTTTCTACTCAATCTTAGAAAAATTCATTTCTCAGTAGGAAACTTGAGGGCATCTTACCTTGGTCAAAATACAGGAGGGCCATCAAGATGATCAGGTAAGATGCCATCTGAGCTTGTTCTCCTCAGGCTGCCCAGTGGGGCTTGTGTCTTCAAGAGTCAGGAACAGGCTTGTGGAGAGATGAAGAACATTTTTTTTAATAAGTTTTATTTTAGCCAGAAACAATCAGTTAAAATTGTATCAGCAGGTAATGGCTCTCAGCAATAGGTATACAAACACTACCCATATTTACCTTTCCATTCAGTTCTAGCCTATCTATCAATGTTATCTTTTGGCATTTTTCAAGGACAAAATAGCAAAGGGTCAAAAAACAATATTCCACACTTCTAGGACCCATGATTTCTTTGGCCTGTGGACCCCACCCCCCTCCATGCTTTTGAAGATATTCTTCCTTATTTTGCAGCCAAAATCATTTATTCAACCAATTCCACCATGATGTTGCAGTTTAGTCTACTCCATGACCTTGCTGATGTAGGTGAGGACCCAGGAGACAGATTCCCAGGCCTTTGCTATACCAAGGTCACCTCAGAGTCAGGAGCCAAAGACTGAAGAAGGACTCTGCTAAAGGACAAAAGACAAAAGAATTTTAGAAGTGATCTCATTGAATCACTTGAGCAGGAATAATCAAAAAGAGTCACGGGTCAGTCCCTTGTACTTTTTATAATAACAGGCTTTGCTAAAGTTGATTGCCCAGCTCTGACCTTTACAAGCTGAATGACCTTGGACAAATCAAAGAATTCTAGAACCAGAGTTCTTTGGAGTCAGCAGGGTCTTTATAGACCTTCTATACCCTTATATTTTTAATGAATACACTTGGCTCACTGAGTTGAAATTTTTTTTTTAAACTGTGATAATAAGAATCCCCAGGCTATTAGCTTTGCAGTCTTATTCTGCAGAGAGTATTTTATAAACCACAAAGCTTTATGTGAATATGAATTATTTTTTAGAGTACTGTGCCATTTTCAAAGCCTTTAATGTCTTTGTTCTCCAGGAAACCTAGGTGAGTTACATAATTCAGTTCCCATTAAGTATGAGGCTTATGCCAGTTCCTATGGTGAAGACACAAGGACTCCCAAAGATATAGAAGACATTTCTTCTTGTTTAGAAAAATAGTTGTCGGAGAGGAAAACATACATCCGTTACTTAAACTGACAAATAAAAATGGTGCAAACATAGCATTTTCACTCTTTTTATTGTTTACTTGCATTTTATTTTCTTTCTCTTTTTTTCCTGTTTGACTTAATTTTTCTTGTGCAATTAGATAATTATATAAATATGTATACATATATTGGATTTAATACATATTTCTACCATGTTTAACATATATTAGATTACTTGCCATCTAGGGGAGGAGATAGGGGAAGAGGAGGGAAAATTGGAACACAAGGTTTTGCAAAGGTTAATGCTGAAAAATTATCCATGCACGTGTTTTGAAAATAAAAAGCTTTAATAAATAAATAAATAAATAAAAATTTTAAAATGGTACAAAGGGAAAAAATGCCCCATTGCATTGAGGAACCAGGACTTTTAAAAGTTATCTGCTAATGCTTGTTAACCTGGGGACTATGGACTTAAGTTTCTATATTTTTTTTAGGTTTTTGACAACTGGATTTCAGTATAATTGTCTTCCCTTGTGATCCTAGGCATTTTGCTATATGCATTTAAAAATACTATTCGGAGAAGGGGCCCAGGACCCAAAAATTGGTTAAGAAACTGTTGACCTAGTAGGAAACTGATGTCTACAACATTTATAAAGGTTGCACAAGATTGCACAAGTCTAGGAGGTGGAGCCAGGAACTGAGTGTAGGACTTCTAAACCAGATTCAGTGCTTTTCCCACTCATTATGGGTCCACATATGATGGAGAACAGAATGGATATCTCCCAAAATTTAAACTCACTAGGATTTACACTGAAAACTGTAGGTTTCAAATGGGCCTACTAATGGCCAGACTGAAGATTCAAAGGCAAAAACAAAAAGCTTCTTGCCGTCAAGGATCTTGCATTCTCTTTAGGGAGATGAAATGGATATTTGCAAATAAAAACCTAATATATACAAAACCAATACTTGGCAGGTTAGGGAGAAAGTGCACTAGGAGCTGAGGTTGTCATATAAGGAAAAGAGAAGGGGACTGAGGACTTGAGACATGAAGGAGGCTCAGGGTTCTAAAAGTAAAGAAGGGGATAGAACAAAGTAATGAAAAAGAGAATGTTTATAATGTATATAAAAATGTTTATAAAATGTTTGTAAAAGTCTTTGAGCTTATTTTATCCTATCTCTACTATGTGAACTAAAATCCCTAGAGAGGATAACTTAATTGATAAGAAACACTTAATTTAGATATGTTTCACACATCCAGATATAAGTTTTTCTCCCCAGATTCATCCTTGTAGTTTCCTGTGAGCTAACAAAGTAAAGGTGCTCATTAATGTCTGTTTTTTATATATGGAAGGGCTAAGAATTGGTGTTTTATTTCAATAAACTCAAAGACAGAATTAGCATAGAACAAAAGTAGTTTTGTCCTGGAGTCTGGAGCAAAGCTCTTCCTTCCACAAGGCACTTCTAATTTTCCTCTCCATGGTACAATTTTGTACCTTGACTCCTGGCCCTCAATGTCACAGGACTCTGTGATGAGTGGTCACTTTCTCGAGGTGAGACTGTCCTGTGGCCTGCTCTGATCCATAATTGAGCCATTACCCTGCCTCAAACCCCTCAGCTCCCTCTTATGTCACCTCCATGCTTGTCATATCATCAATTCCCTTACCTGAATTTTCCCTAGCCACAAGGAACTTCACCTAATTCATGCTCTGTCCAAGGTCATTAGTTAAATAATAATAATGACAGCTCACACTTCTATGTCATCTTAAGTTCTACAAAGATTTTTCCTCACAATGATCCCATGATCCCATGATTAGAGACACCTTTGCTTTGTACCAGCTCTCCCTCATTTCTGGAGTGCAATCTCTCCTCATCTCTACATCCAGAATCCCTCTCTCCTTGGAAGATGCAGCTCAGGTTTCCTTCTATGAAACACCTTTCTTGGTCTTCCCAACTTCTCATGCATTTCTTGTTAAATTACCTTGTAGTTAATTTCTTTGTTTTCATTGGTATTTATTCTCTTTATATTTATTCTTTTTATATATATATATACACATACACATATAAATGCATATGAAATGACTATTTCTCTCATATTTAAAAGCAAATTATTGCATTAAGGTCAAAGTTTTCCCCCTTTCTATTTCTTCATCCAGAATCCAACCAGTGTGGGAAATCTCTCTTAAATATTTACCTAGGCCAAGATCTAATCAGACAATAAAAAAATTCTCAGTTTGGGCTAATGGGTGTATATTCTTGTTCATTGTACTTGTTTGGACAGGTCTGGGCAAAGGTTGATGTTCCCTGTTATCAAGACAGAAAACATGGAAATTGATTTAAGGGACCTTCATTTAAATATAACCCATAACTCCCATTGTGTGGACCACTCTGAATTGTTTTCCATTCCTCAAGAATACCTCATATAAGTTGTCATCCTACTGTCATTAGGGGGTTTTGGTCTAAGAGAAACAGCCAAATGACCATCCTTTTTTAAATAAAATTATTAAATTACCCAGAAACTGTCTCTTGAAACCTTTTTAATCATCTCAACATATACATGCACATATATAGACGGATATCCATGGATACACACACACACACACACACACATAATGTAATCTCCCTGAGTGAATTTCTATTGTACAGTCTCTGACGCATGTAGCGGCCATTTAATAAACATCTGTGGTTTGATGGATTAATTAATCACAGCATTTTCCTGAATAAAGTCCAGATGGCCTGAATTATGGGCTCCAATGCTATTGTTGGGACTGGCTCAATTTGCATTGTTTTCTTGTGTTGCATAAATCAGTGATGAAACAAGAAATAAACTGGAAAGCTAATTTGGTATAAATATTTTCTGGATAAGGACAGCATCCTAAACAAGCTTTGGAAATATGTAGTAGCTTTTCAATTCTGCATTTTTTTTTAAAGTGGGAAGAGAGAACAGTTAAGGCATACTTAAGGTTCTTTGTTATTGTTGTTGTCATTCGTCCTTTGTTCTCAAAAAGGATTATGACATCGGGAAGATAATGTTATGAATTGGATTTAAGTGAAGCAGGGTTGTGCAAAGTCACCAGCATCATTTACTCCTCCAGAGCCATGTGGGTCTGGTAGCAAGATATAGATCAGGGTGACTGGAAAGGTCTTTAATAGGTCTCAGTTTGTCTGATGCAATATCCACTCAGTGATTAAGGCTAGGTAAGAACTGAGGCAAAAAAAAATGGTCTCTTTTACCTAGACAATATATATATATATATATATATATATATATATATATATATATACATACATATATATACACATACATATATACATATACATGTATATATATGTATATATGTATGTATGTATGTATGTCTATATATATAAGAATATTAGAGACCATTTAATGAAGAAATCAAGGCAATGGAAAGCTTAAATGACTTTCCTTAGAGAGTCAATATTTAGACCCAATACCAGTGTTTAAGACTCATTGGAAGGGGTATGTGTGTTTGTGTATCTGGATGAGGAAGATCCTCAGGATTTCTGGCCAAAACAGAACAATTGTTAGTCACATTCACTTTGAGTCAATCAGGATCCAAACTAGGACCATCTGAGGACTGACCTCAAATCTGGGCTTAGACACTCACTATGTGACTCTGGGCAAGGCACTTTACCCTGTTTGCCTCAATTCCTCTTCTGTAAAAGGAGCTAGAGAAGATAATTATAAATTTCTCCAGTATCTTTGCCAAAAACAAACAAACAAACAAACAAAAAAAACAACTCATGGACAATATCCAGGAAGAGTTATAACTGAATTACACCCACTACCTTCCCACTACCACAAACCCTTTTCTTTTAACTGTTCCACTCAGGTGAGGTGTGCTCTGTGTCTGCTTGTGAAGCTCTTCCCTTGGAGAATTCTGTTTTTATTCCTTTTTCAGAGAGTTCCAGGAGTTCAGAAACTTTTAAAAAATTTTCTGACATTTTTATTTTCTAGTTCCAGCATCAATAATTAGGAGAAGGCTGAAAGAAGGGATATTAAAATCCAGGACACTAAGATCCTCCAATGAATCTTAAAACACTGGCACTGGGGCTAAATCTTGACTCTTCTAAAGAAAGTCATCTATGCTTTCCATGCCTTTGTTTCCTCATTAAATAGTCTCAAAAATTCTTTCCAGCACTGGATATGAGTGAGCCTGTGATGCTCTAAGAAGACTTAAATAGCTGAGAGAGTGGGAAATATTTTATTTGTTGGATAGAGATGGATAGAATGGATAGAGAGGATACCTGATTATTTGAAATATCTCATTAAACAGAAATAATTGATAGAGAAGCATAAAAACAGTTTAAAGAAAACTGGGCAAGAAATCTGACTAAACAAAATCATCCATTCTAAGGGCATTTAAGGAGATGGCTCATTGGATAAAGCACTGAACCTGAGTCAGAAAAACCTGAATTCAAATCTGGGTTTACACACTTATTAGCGAGTCTCCATTTGCCTTATTCCACTGGCAGAGGACATGGCAAATTACTCCAATATCTTGGTCAAGAAAACCCCACAGGTCCACAGTCATGAAGAGTTGGACACAATTAAACAACTGAACAGTAATAAAAAGCGTTCACATTCACCTCCCAAAAAGAACAATGTGAAGGATTTAGGACTGCTATAATAATGTTTTCAAGAGGGGAATTATGGCACTTGAACCCTAATAACACAATCCCAGATTTGTTCATAGAAGTAGAAATATTATTAAAGAGATGAAGGAAGGGGAAAGCAGCTGGATTAGACTGAGGAGAGAAACAGGAGATCTGGGAGGGAGAGACATAGTTATGGGAATGCTAAAGTGCTGAGAGACAAGATGTCTGAAGGTGGGGAAGATTCCAAAGAATTGGGGGGTTGGCAAAGAGATCTTAAAGGAAGGAAAGGGCCCCACATGTGCAAGAATGTTTGTGGCAGCCCTTTTTGTAATGGCTAGAAACTGGAAACTGAATGGATGCCCATCAATTGGAGAATGGCTGAACAAATTATGGTATATGAATGTTATGGAATATTATTGTTCTGTAAGAAACGACCAGCAGGATGATTTCAGAGAGGCCTGGAGAAACTTGCATGAACTGATGCTGAGTGAAATGAGCAGAACCAGGAGATCATTATACACGGCAACACCAATACTATATGATGATCAATTCTGATGGCTCTTCAACAATGAGATGATTCAGGTCAGTTCCCATGATCTCATGATGAAGATAACCATCTACACCCAGAGAGAAGACTGTGGGAACCGAATGTGGACCACAACACAATATTCTCACTTTTTGTTGTTGTTCGCTTGCATTTTGTTTTCTTACTTGTTTTCTTTCTTTTTTTGATCTGATTTCTCTTGTGCATCAAAATAGCTATATTAATATGTATACCTATATTGGATTTAACATATATATATTTTATCATGTTTAACATATGGATTACATGCCATGTAGGGGAAGAGATGGGGAAGGGGGAGAAAATGAGAACACAAGGTTTATCAAGGATCAATGTTGAAAAAAATTATCCTTGCATATGTTCTGAAAATAAAAAAACTTCAATAAAAATAAATAATATTGTAAGATTTAATTGTACTAATTGTTAATTTTGGAGGAAATATATTTGATTTAATAGAGTAGCACAATGATTTAAAAACTCTTCAACAAAGCGTTTCTTAATGAAAGGGTCCCACATGTGCAAGAATGTTTGTGGCAGCTCTTTTTGTGGTGGCTAGAAACTGGAAACTGAGTAGATGCCCATCAATTGGAGAGTGGCTGAATAAATTATGGTATATGAATGTTATGGAATATTATTGCTCTGTAAGAAACGACCAGCAGGACGATTTCAGAGAGGCCTGGAGAGACTTGCATGAACTGATGCTGAGTGAGATGAGCAGAACCAGGAGATCGTTGTACACAGCAACAACAGTACTATATGAGGATCAGTTCTAATGGACATGACTCTCTTCAACAATGAAATGCTTCAAACCAATTACAATTGTGCAGTGAAGAAGGCCATATACACTCAGAGTGAGGGATGTGAAATGTGGACCACAACATAACATTTTCATGTTCTCTATTGATGTTTGCTTGCATTGTATTTCCTTTATCAGATTATTCTCTCTTATAGGTAAGATTTCTCCTGAACAAAAAAATGATGTGTGGCAATAACTATACATATATTCGACTTAAGTATTCTAACATAATTATCATGTAGTGGATATCCTGCTATCTAGGGGAGGGGTGGGGAGTAGGGGGGAAAATTTGTAACAGAAAGCTTTGTAAGGGTTAATGTTTAGTAATTACCCATACATATGTTTTACAAATAAAAAGTATTAATAATTTTTAAAAAAAGAAAATTAAGGTAAACTGAAAAAAACAACAACAACAAAAAAAACAAAGTGTTTCTTAGAGAGCCATCAGCATCCAGAGAAAGGACTATGGGGATTGAATGTGGATCAACATATAGTATTTTCACCTTTTTTGTTGTTTGCTTTTTTTTCCTTCTCATTTTTTCCCTTTTTGATCTGATTTTTCTTGTGCAATATGATAACGGTGGAAATATATTTAAAATATTTGTACATATTTAACCTATATTTGAGGGAGTGGAGGGAAGGAGGGAGAAAGAAAAATGTGGAACACAAGGTTTTGCAAGGATAATGTTGAAAACTATCTTTGCATGTATTTTGAAAAATAAAAAATTATTATTAAAAAATTTAAGAAATCCACAAAATGTCTCTTACTTATACCAAAGCATCACTCAGGATACCTTGGAAGATTTAGCAATAGAAATAACTGTGTTCAATGACCATAGTAATCCTAAACACAGGATAGAATCTAGCCCAGAAAGCTGAACGCACACCAAAGGTGTTTGCCACCACGGGGATGAAGGTGATTCACAGCAGAGTCAATCCAGATTCAGCACAAGCAGGAGAGGGTTTCTCTATAGATGGTGAGGTTCTCCAGGTGCTCTTGTTTACAAGTAACACGGGGCGGGTTGCATCAAGCCCTGGAATCAACCAATCAATCAACAAGCATTTATTACTCTTATGTGTGAGGCACTGTGCCAGGCACTGGATTTAGAAGCACAGAGAATGAAACAATCATTGTAAGTAGTTCATATTCTAATGATGGAGATGAATACATATATACCTAACAGTCTGCTGGAGGCAGCTCATACTGAGAATATTGTTAAATATTCAATTTAAGCCTTTAAACTTTATTAATCAGCAAACATTACACATTTGGCCTTGATTTATTGTTTTCTGATTAATGTTGATAATGCAGATTAAAATTTTAAAATGTCACTCATATTTTTTTTGGTAGAAGTAATTGTTAAATATTTACCAGCATGTTTCTGAATATACACTACAAAGAAAAAGAGTTTAAATACAAAATATATAAAGTAATTAAGTACAGGATAATTTTGAGAGGAAAAGAAGTAGCTGTTGGAGGATTTAAGAAAGATTTCACAAAAAAGAGTGCTTGAAATGGAAAATAACATCCTGGAAGAGATCAAAAAACATTCAAAAAATGTTGTCCATCCATCTACACAGCAAAGACCAAATGGATGAAGAATATTTTTACCCAGATCATGATATAACTTGTAGAACTTTGTTTGTTTCTCCCCTTCCCTCCCTCCCTCTCTTTCTCTGTCTCTCTGTCTTTGTCTCTTCCCCCCTCTTTCTCCATC
Source organism: Myrmecobius fasciatus (assembly GCA_023553655.1). Lineage (NCBI taxonomy): Eukaryota > Metazoa > Chordata > Mammalia > Dasyuromorphia > Myrmecobiidae > Myrmecobius > Myrmecobius fasciatus. The sequence continues at coordinate 223,311 of JAJPUD010000503.1, forward strand.
TTTTTGTCTCTTGGTCTATATATGTGTGTATATGGGATCTTGATAACCTATTTTCTCTGGCAGGTTTCAGTTATCTCATTTGCAGGCGATTCGATGAGATGGCCTCTCAGCTCTAAGCCTATATTCCAATCACTTTTGTATTTCCCCATATTGTCAGTCTGGAAGAGGGCCTTAAATATAAGTGGCAAAGTGGCTTATATGTACCACAATTGGAACGGAGAGAAATGGTGAGAAGGTAGAATGAAGGTTTCTTTCTGCATATGTAACCATTGACTATCTCTGGCACATTTCTAAAGGTTATAAAACTGGAAAATAAGGACTGAATAGAAGCAAAGAATTTTAAAACAAAATAAATATTCTTGTTTAGTTGTTTTTTCAATCATGTCTGATTGTTCATGAACCCATTTGGGGTTTTATTAGCAGAGATACTGTAGTTTGCCATTTCCTTCTCCAGCTCATCTTACAGATGAAGAAACTGAGCAAAGAGAGTTGAGATGTGTCCAGCATCATCCAGCTAATAAGTGTCTCAAGGTCAGATTTGGACTCAGGAATATGCCTTCCTGATTCCATGCCCAACACTTTATCCACTATACTACTTAGATGTTCCAATATAAATCTTAGCTAGATGATAATTGTGGAAATATGTGAAGAATTGCACTGTTTAACATATATTGGATTACTTTCTGTTTAAGGGAGGGGGTGAGGAGAAGGGAAGGAGAAAAAAATTGGGGACACAAAGTTTTGCAAGGGTGAATGTTGACAATTATTTATGCCTGTATTTTAAAAATAAAAAGCTAAAATAAATAAAAACAAATGCATAAAAACCAAACAAATATAAAAAAGTAAATCTTAGCTGGGAGCAAAAAAAGAACATAAATACCTTCACTATCACTGAATCTAAAAAACGGACATCAAAAGATGTTCAATGTGAGTTTTGTCAGAATTGAAAACAGTCCTGAAAAATGATCATCCAGCCTTTTTCAAGACCTCTGGTGAGGTGCAATACTTTCCTTGCTGAGACAACCTATTCCCCATCGGTAAAAATAATAACAGTGTTACCTATACCTCTCAGGGTTATTGTACAAATCAAATGAAATAATGTCTATAAAATTTTTTGCCAAAATTAAAGTGCTCTGTGAAAGCAAGTTGTTAGTATTATCATAAAAATTATTACTATTATTACATCATGCATAAATGTCTCCCTATGACTACTACTCATTATTCCTAATTTTGGTCTTTCATGGAGCAAATTTAATCCCTCTTAGAAATAATAATTCCTCAAGTATTTGAAGTTAGTTATTGTTCATGTACTATGGCTACCTGAAAAGTGTCTCATGTTTCTGTCTCATCCAATGCCCCAGGTTTTATGTTTTCAACATGAATTAGTTTCAAGGGGTTTCCACACTTCTCCTCCTAGAGCCTGCTCCTGGCTTATGGCACCCCATATAGTCTGGATGGTCAAAGGTGGGGTCACTTACTAAGTCCAGTGATGAGGCAAAAGCTTTCATTCAGATTACACACAAAAGGGTATTGGCAATTGTAGGAATTAGTCTGAGCACAAGCATGACACTGGAGGGGTAGACCTGTGAAAAGAAAAAATACAGCAATTGGACTTAGTCCCCCGACTTGGGAAAGGACCTGAACCTGATCCATTTAAATCCAAAAATTCAGAGCTGAGTAGATCCTAAGAACACAGTTAAGTCTCCTTTTAGCTTGGCCATTTTGTATTTTAGGCTCTCTCCTCTTAGATGTTCTATGTTCTAAGGTTCCTTCCAACTCTGACATACTATGATCTAAAGTTCCTCCTAGCTCTGACATTCAATATTCTAACTATTCCAGAATTATTCTCTCACCTCAGATGTTCTGTGTTCTAAGGTTCCTTCCAGCTCTGACATACTATGTTCCAAGTTCCTTCCAGCTCCATAAATATGTTGTAAGGCTCCTCTTGGCTCCAATCTTCAATATTCCAAGGATCTGATCAGTTCAGACATTCTATTGTAAAGTACCTTCCAACCATAATGTTTTATGTTGTAAGATTCCTTTCTGTCCTGACATTATATGTCCCTTGCAGCTCTGATATTCTTTGTTCTACTGGAAACTGAGTGGGAAGCCCATCAATTGGAGAATGGCTGAATAAATTATGGTATATGAATGTTATGGAATATTATTGTTCTGTAAGAAACGACCAGCAGGACGATTTCAGAGAGGCCTGGAGAGACTTGCATGAACTGATGCTAAGTGAAATGAGCAGAACAAGGAGATCATTGTACACTGCAACAAGACTATACGATGATCAATTCTGATGGACATGGTTCTTTTCAACAATGAAATGTTTCAAACCACTTCCAATTGTTCAGTAAAGAAAGCCATATACACCTAGAGAGAGGCCTGTGGGATCTGAATGTGGGCCACAACATAGCATCTTAATGCTTTCTGTTGCTGTTTGCTTGCATTTTGTTTTCCTTCTCAAGTTTTTTTTTTTTCTTTCTAGATCCGATTTTTCTTGTGCAGCAAGATAACTGCATAACTATGTATACATATATTGGATTTAATATATATTTTAACATAGTTAACATATATTGGACTACTTGCCATCTAGGGAGGTAATGGGGAGAAGGAAGGAAAAATTTGGAACAGAAAGTTTTGCAAGAGTCAATGTTGAAAAATTAGGTTTTGTAAATAAAAAGCTTTAATTAAAAAGATATTCTTTGTTCTAAACTGTGGTGTTTTTTCCAGGCTAGATATTTTGTTTCCTAAAGCCTCTTTCAACTATAAATATTCTGTGCTTTAACCGTCCTTCCTAGCTCTACATTTTGTATTCTACAAACATCTTGGCCATCTCTGGCCTTCATTCTAGGTTCTCACCTGGTTCATCACAAATATCCCTCCTCTTGCTTTCACTCTCCACATACAAGACAGGAAACATCAGGAAAATCAACAAAGAATTCATTTTCCCCTTATCTTCAGCCTATAAAGAAAAGGTGGATTCAGTATTTCTACATGAGTCTACATTGATCTATAGAAAATCAGATTCCTTGGAGCTGATAAAAAGATCATATAGCAATAACCCAGAGAAAGGATTCAGCAGATCAAGAAGGAAAATAGCAATAAGAGAGAAGGCTTTAAAGGAAGGGTAGAATCAGAGTAGGTACAATATAGAAAGCTAAGCTGAGGGGTTTGGATGGCCTCCTGCTGAGAATCATTCCTCCCCACCCCACTCAATGAGAATGTTCCATCTCCCCTCTCACTGCGTTTCTAGATTATTAGAACTAACAAATTTCAGAAGAGGCCTTAGAATTCATTTGACTTTCCACTGATCCTTTTTTCCACTACAGCTTGTGAATCCACAGGCTAAAAGAAGGCCTGCTGGCTGAGTCCAGAAGCCAGGATTCAGGAGTGTCTTATAAAGACACAATGAGTTTTGTATTTCTTGCTTTCTCAAATGGTAGAAAAAAAAGGTGGGGGTGGGGGAAGAAAGAGAATTTGGAACTGAAAATTTAATTTAATGTTAAAATTAATTGTAAAAATTTAAAAAGAAATTTTAAATTCTTTTTTTTAAAATTTTAAATCTTAAAAAGAAAAAAATGCCCCATGAAAACTACAGTTTTCCTAATTACTGAACATTCACTTGTCTTGGTGGTACCAGTGCTTAGCACAGTGCCTGGCACATAGCAAGGGCCTTAATAAATCCTCATGGATTGATGCAGCTGCCCACTAACTTCATTTTCTTACCATGCTGCCATGTGTTTTAGGCCCAGTCCATTTCCCACTTTCTACCACTTATTCTGGAAGTAGTAATTAAGTCATAGATAAATGGAAATGTCAGGTCAACCCATAGTCCCCTGAGTTATCTCAATTTCTCCTGACCGGTCCCAGATCTTTCCAGATATCAGTTTCATACCACTGTGGGGTATGTTCTTTCTCTTTCCAAACCTCTCACATTCTTTCCAGCTCCCTGTTATGGGGTCTCTCCCAGGGTGGGGATGCATGAGCTTGCATGGAAGTGACTGACACATAGTAAGTGCTTTATCTATCCATCCATCATCTATCTCTCTCTCTTATCTGTCTTTAATCTTTATCATACAATTACCTCTAATAATCTATTTCTATCTCTAATCTCTTATCCATCTATCTATCTATCTATCTATCTATCCACGAGGCAACTATATGAGCCTGGAGTTAGGGATGAGTTCAATCTGTCCCCAGACACTTACTATTTGTGTGACCTTAAAAAGTCCCTTAAAACCCTGTTTGCCTCAGTTTCCCCATATATAAAACTAGAGAGTTATAGAAGAAATGTTGACGTTTCCTCCCAGCTCTCATTGTTTCTATTCCTATGACTGAAGCGTCAGTATTTTCATAGCCGATATCTCTAACTTGACTCCATCTCCTCAGCTACATGAAGATCTTGAACAAGGGTCTCTAAGGTCCTTCCCATCATGCCCCCTGGTCTGCCACCCTGTCCAGCTGTCAGTCACTCACTCGTCCTTGACCTCATTGGGACCCTCCCTGGGATGAAGTGCTCACTGAGACAGAGAGACCTGATTTCTTGGGGATCTCTCTGGCTGTCCTTATTCCCAGCTGGAATCCAGTCCATAGACTCTGTCCCTAGAAGACCCTCTCCTCCCCTCTTTCCTCCTCTTCCCCCTCTCTAATCCTCCTCCCCTTTCCCCTTTCCCACTTCCCTCCCCTCCCTTTCTTCTCCCCTTCCCCCTTTCTCCTCCCTCCCCTTCCCTTTCCTCTTCTTCTTCCCTTTCCCTTTCTTCCCCCTCCCTCTTATCTCATTCTTTTCCTTCTCCCCTCCCCCACTCTTTCTCCCCTGCCCCTCTCCCCTCCATTCCCCATCCTCCTTCCCCTCCCCTTTCTACTCCTTCCTCTTCTTCATCCTCTCCCCCTCCCCTTCTCTTCACCATCCCCCTCTCCCCATTCCTCTACTTCCCTCCCCTTCCTTTCTTCTCCCCTTCTTTCCCCTTTCTCCCTCCTCCTCCTCCCCTTCCCTAATTCTTCCCTTTTTCCTCTCCTCCTTTCTTCTCCCTCTTTTCCTCTCCCCTCCCCCACTCTTTCTCCCTTGATCCTCTCCCCTTCCTTCTTCATCCTCCTTCCACCTTCCCCCCTCCTCTCCATCCCATCCCCCTCCTTTCCATCTTCTCTCCCCTCAATCCTTTATTCTTCTCCCCCTCTCCATTCTCCCTTTCCTACTGCCTCTCCCACCCCTCCCCCACCCTTTCTTCTCCCCCTCTCCATTCTCCCTTTCCTACTCTCTTCCCCACTCCTCCCCCACTCTTCTAATCCCTCTCCCCCTCTCCATTTTCCCTTCCCCACCCCTCCCCCATCCATTTTTCTTCTCCCCCTCCCCCTCTCCATTCTCCCTTTCCTACTCCCTCTCCCACCCCTCCCCCACCCTTTCTTCTCCCCCTCCCCCTCTCCATTCTCCCTTTCCCCTCCTCTCCTCCCTCCCCCCAGACCTCACCCAGGAGGGAGCAGCAGACAGTGTGTGCAGCGTTCAGGGCCTCCCTTCCTGGAGTGCCTGTGCTCCGCCTCCTCCACCAGCAGAGGGGCGGCTCCTTCTGGAAGCTTCTCTCCGCCCCTCCCCCCAGAGGCAGAGGCACTTGCTGTGTGACCCCGAGCAAGCCCTCTCCCTCTCTGGTCTCCTAAGTCCCTGGGGACCCAGAGTTAAGGGGGGGGGGAGGGGACCAGAGGGCTGGAAAGGGCCTCAGGGGTCAGCCCGCTCAGCCCCTGTGCTAAGTCAATGCCCATTGATTCCTTCACATGGCGCAGGGCTCGGGCCTTCTAGAATTTTCTCAATATTTAAACAGGTGAAAGGGCGCTTTAAACATGCTGGCTGGGGGGAGGAAGGAGGGCGCCATTCCGGGCCCTCCTGTTGTAAAGCACGGGAATCCCTCAGCGAAAGGGAGGCCCCAAAGATCGGGCGCCCGGGAGCCGCCCATTTTCCTCACATCACTTGAAACCGCATCATCTTGCGTTTGAGCATCCCCGGCGTCGTCTCCCTGTGAGCCATCACCTCCTCCCAAAGCCTTTCTTTCTAGAGAAGTTTCCAGCAGCTAGCGCCGTTGCGGGAAGCGGGTCCTTCCCGCCCACCTGCCCGGCTCCCTTTGGGTTTCCTTCCTCTTTACCCCCAATCAGATCGCAGTTCCCTGAAAGCGGAGACCATCTTTCTTTGTCTTATATGAGTCTGCAGCGCTTAGTACGGTGTTTGCACTTAGTAAAAACTTAGTGTTTGTTGACGACTGAAAACATGCTTTCTGAAAAGCATTTATTCTGAAAAAATGCTTTCCTGTGTGTGGAAGCAACTGGGGTTAAGTGACTTGCCCAGGGTCACACAGCCAGGAAGTGTTAAGTGTCTGAGGCTGGGTTTGAACTCTGGTTCCCCTGACTTAAGGGCTGGTGCTCTATCCACTTCGAATAAATGCTTTTTGACCCATGGTTTGCCAGATCCTGATACTGAAAATTTTAATTATTGTTTTTCTGAATGTGTGGGTTTGGGGGATTCACTGAATCCACCTTTCTCATTTTATTCTGTAGGTGTGTTTCATTTCAATATTTGTCTCTTGTATGAACCTGATACTTGGGTTTCTTTTCTTGGTCCTTCTGTTTCTAGCTTGTTTTATTCGATTGTTTATAATTTTCTGGCATTTAAAGTTACAGTTCTGAAGTGAATAGAACCAGAAGAACATTGTACACAGCAACAAGAAGATTATATAATGATCAATTCTGATGGACATGGCTCTTTTCAATAGTGAGGTGATTCAGGCCAGTTCCAATGATCTTGTGATGGAGAGAGTCATCCACACTGAGAGAGAGGACTGAGTGCTTAGCACATATAGTATTGTTTGGTCACTCAAGTGGGTCCAATTTTCCAATAATCCTGTATGGAGTTTTCTTAGCAACAATACTGAAGATCTTCTCCAAGGAATTAAGGCAAACAGGGCAGTTAAATGAGCTGCCTAAGGTCACACAGTTAAATGTCTGAAACTCAGACATTGAACTCAGGTGTTTCTTTCTGCAGGTACAGTGCTTTCTCCACTAAGTCATCTAGCTGTTTCTATAGCTGGTACTTAATTAAGTTTGTGCTTACTAAATCTTTACTGACTGACCCTTTTCCAAGTTTTTCTTTGCTTCCTTCTAATTATTCCTCTTCCCTTCCAAGATAGTCTAAAATTTGCCTATTCTTTTTATTTTTCCTTCTTTATTCCCTCATGGGGATAAAGGTTCTAAAGGACTGGACCCTCTACTCTTATTTCTGGAATTTGTTTTTTGTCTTTGTAAAGCTTGTCCCATGCTCCTTCATTTTTAGAAATATCTGTTTGTGAGGGGAGCAATTAAAGCAGTGCTGCTAGTAGAAGGGACTCTGCACCCCAAATCATGGAGCCCTGAGTCACTGCAGCAGCAGTGAAGGTTGCTACCTTTGGGCTGAGATCACATTTGCTACTGAAAACACATGATACCTGTCGGAAGAGGGTCCTGGGTGAAAGTCTAGGTGTTAAAGCTTTCAAATCGAATCAGGAATTGAATTGACCTATAGGGATTAACTAGAGAAGCAAAATCCCCCAAGAATATTCCAGTAACTTGATGATTCAGTGTTAAGTTTTGGGGGATGACCAATTTCTTGGTTGTTGAATGAATAACTTTCTACTATAACCTTTCTGAAAGGAAGTTAATTGTCTGCTGGGTTGAAAACCTGTATCAGATTCTAAGAAAATCAGAGCTGAGAAGGACTTTATAATATAGAATTTAAAAATAAATTTTAGAACAAAGAAAGAGTTAAGTCTAGCTATTTTCAATATAATTCAAAACACTGATTAAGAATGTTCTTTGTAGATGTTACTGTTTTGGGCATTAGGGGAGATATAAAATTTGACTGAGACATACTTCTTGCCCTCACAGATGAGGGCAATGATTGGTATGATCTACACAGGATTTTTCTTTTAGTATCTCATTTGATAAGAATTTCCCAGAGATGCCCCATGACTTTGAATCCTGGAATATCTCCCAAAATAATCCCTCCCAAAAAAGATAAGAGTCAAAGGACAATGGGAATTTTTTACTATTATTATTGTTGCTGTTAATAACAATACTTACAATTATTCATATAGCACTTTCCATGCATCTCAAAGAGACATAAAGAATATAAGGCAGGTCTAGGGGAGGGGATGAAGAGAAGGAAGGGAAAAAATTTGGAACACAAGGTTTTGCAAGGGTGAATGTTGAAAATTATCTGTGTATATGTTTTGAAAATAAAAAGCTTTAATAAAAAAAAGAATATAGGGCAGGAAGAGATCCTACATTGACTCTCTGGAACTATGGGAAAGGCTTCCAGTGCCCTGGGAAACTCCTTTACAGAAGATTAATGGGGGACATGGCTGAGAATTTCTTATTGAGAAGGGCATGGCATGAACAAGGTCTCAGAGATCACATCCCAACATAAAATAGTTCAATCCTGAGGGTTTCAAGGAAACTTGCTAAGAATGCCATTGTCACCACGGGGACACTAGCACAAAGTCTGGGTCCAATCCCCAGTTTTTTATAATTGCACAAATCCTCAGCACAACAGGCAAGGTACAAGTCCTCCATGCTTCTTCCATAGTACTTGTCGATAAATGGGCAAAAGATTGAACAGTACTTGATCACGTAGGATCTGTGGGATCTGTGGGATCTGGTTTCCTGGACTTGAATGTTGAGGAAGAAGGAAAAAATTGAAAATTACTTTAAGAATTCCATTATTTTCACACAAGACAACAAATCTGCTTCAATTTGTATAAAACCTTTTCTGGACCACTCTCCAGTATAACCTTTCTGAAAGGAAGCTAATTGTCTGCTGTGTTGAAAACCTATACCAGATTATCAAAATATCAGCACTGAAAAGGACTTTATAATATAGAATTTTAGAACAAAGAAAGTCAGAGTTAAGAAAGATCTTAGATTGTCAATGTCCAGAAGGACCTTAGAACACAGAATTGCAGGGCTGAGAAATAAAATGCTGGGGCGAGAGTCCTTAGAATATAGAATTTCAGGGTTGGGAGGAATTTTAGAACATAGACTGTCAAAGCTGGTAAGACCAATTAGACCACTTTAAACCAATTAGAAATCAGTCATTGGACCTATCACTCCCACCATAAAAAGGAAGAGAATTTCAGCTCTCTTGACTCCAGCTTGCTGCTCATTGTACTGTCTTCTATTTTAAGGTTCCAAAATGTTTCCAGCTTGGAATGCATGACCTTGTCAAGGACAATGTAAGGAAGTGCACTGATGGAATTGTGGAACTGGAAAAATTGGAAGTGGAGAGAAAATGAGAGGCAAGAAAGGGGGGAAAGGAAGGAAGAAAAAAGGTAGGAAGAAAGGGAGAGAGGAAGGAATGGAAGAAGGGAGGAAAAGAGGAAGGAAGGGAGGGAGGGACTCAGAGATCTTGGTTTCAGTCCCTATACCCACAACTAGCTGGGTGACATTGAGCAAATTGCTAAAATACTAGGGGACTCAGTTTCCTCATCTTTAAATGAAATTAAACTATGTCATCTCTAGGGACCTTTCTTTGAGGTCCTGACAGTCTGTTATTCCAATGAGGTATCATCTGGTTCCCACAATGGGGGACTTTCACATACATTTTCATTCTGATGTTCTACATGTTGTTTTGAACACATGTGCACACATACATTTCCCTATATATTTAACCACTCTGGGCATCTGGTTCCTTATTTGTAAAATGAAAAAGTTAGACTAAATGTTTCAGACAATTACTATCTTTGTAAGCCTGGGTAAATGAATGCCTTTTCCCCCTCAGTTTCCCCAACTGTAAATTGGAGATAATAACTCTCACAGAATTGTGCTGAGGATTAAATGAGGTAATTTTCATGAGGTGCTTAGCTTTGCACTGTTAGTAGGTGCTGCATAAATGCTTATTTCTCCCCACCTCCATTCCTATGGCTTTTTTGATCTTTGATCTTATGTCCTTGTCATAAGGGAAAGAATATTAGACTTGGTTCTAGCTCTGAATGCCTGTTCTGAGCCTTCCTAACTGAGTGATTTATCCTCCCCCTAGACCTTAATTTCTTTTTATGCCAAATGATGCTGAACTAAATAGATGATCTCTAACATCCTTCTCTATTCTGGTGATCTATGTTTTGGGATTTAAGGTCACTTCCAGACAGTGTTGTGCTGGAATCAACTCCTAACAATCCATGAAAGCTGATTGTTAAAATTTGAGTGTAACCATTAGAAATCCCTCAGAAATCAGCAAATAATTACAAATCAGGATTTGAATTATTGTTTCATTGGTTGTCTGAAAATCATGGAGAAAATGTAAATAATGGACATTTAACTTAAAAGTGTGTTGTACATACATTTTTCCTCTCCCTCCCCCAGTGAGCCAGTTGTTAAATGTTTACAACACACCACTGATTCAGCTCTAAAGCTCTGGTTTAATGTGAAGGGATTTAACATCCTAGATTTGGAGATGAAAAGAATCTTCAAGTCCATTGGTGTCAAACTGACTTACTGTTCATTCATATCTGACTCTCTGACTCCATGGCCTTTGCCCATGGGATCCTCATAGTAAAGATACTAGAGTGGTTTGCCCTTTCCTTCTCCAATATGATCCCATTTTACAGATGAGGAATTGAGGAAAATGGGGGCACACAGCTAGAAAATGCCTAAGGCCAGATCTGAACTCAAATCTAACCACTGTGCTACCAAGTTGCCCCTCATATTGTCTTATAAAACCACAAATTCACAATATCTATATTATTTTTGCCATTGTATATTTGTATCATTGTGTTATTTTATTGTATTTATGTAATATATTTATTTTAATATATAGTGTATATTTAATATATATTTTATTTTGTTAATCCATTCCCAATTATATTTTAATGGTTCTGGACTGATTTTAGCCTACAGGCTTCAAGCTTGACACCTTTGATCCAATCCAAACTTTTTCCTTTATAGTTCACAGAGATTATATGGTTTCCATTAGGTCACCCAGTTGATAAGTGTCAGTGTGGGATCTCACCTCTTGAAGTCTCGTTTTATGTCATCCCTCCCTCTTCCCACTGGCCCACTTGCTTAAGGTCTGTACAGATCTGTCTGACTTTGGGCAGGACTAGCATGGGGACATCATTGGACACAGAGAGATAAAGAGCCAAAAATCATTACCAGTTTCAGCAATCATGCAGAATCTTTCTGAGGGTTCACACATCTGTGGCGAATGGCACTGGAAGCTGCCCATGCACACATGACACTTGAGGTGGTGTCTTTCTGTGAAGTGGGGACAGGGAGCAAATGAGGATCATGGTAAGCAGGAATTAGCCCCTGGAAGTAGCATCCCACATTACCTGGACCCATGGCTCAGGGGTCAGTCACTCCCAAAGAACAACACCTCTCATTTCTATAAGGATTGGCATTTTATACTGTTTCCCTCACCTCAATCTGGTGAAGGGGGCTTTAGATACCTTATTGTTCCCATCATACAGATGAGAAGAATGAGGTCCAACTGAGTGCAATGTCCATGGATGTTCAGTTAGTGAATGTCAGAACAGGGGACCACATGACAATGTAAAAAGCCTAGGGTCTGGGGGAGAGATTAGGGGAGATAGGGGAAGGGGAGTTGTTTCAGGCCAGGATTTGAATTCCAAATTAATGTCGTCAACCTATGTGACTTTGGACGAGGAAATCTCCCTTTCTGAGCCTCTTTCCTCTCATTTAAGGGCATCTCTGAGGTCCCAATTAGTCAATAAACAATGCTTACCACATTTTAAGCACTGTCCTAAGCTCCCAGGAAAACCAAAGGAAACTGATAGTCTCTACTTGAAGATCACACAGTCTAGTTTGGGTGCCACATGCAAACAACTAGGTATAAATGAGCTCTGTGAAGACTCAGTTGGAAATAATTAACAGAGGGAAGGCACTAGGATGAAAAAAGGGTTGGGAAAGATTTCCTATAGAAGGTGAATTTTAGCTGGGACTTGGGAGAAAGCTAGAAGGCAGAGATGAGAAGACATTCGGGGGAAACTAGAGAAAATGCCCACAGCTGAGGGATGGAAGGTCTTGACTTAAATATAATCCCCATGATCCTGAGTCTCCTACAACACCATGACATCTCAAGTTAAGGATGGAATTTCATTTGGCCAAAATATTGTAATTTTGTTTTTTTAGGGGAGCCAGCAGGGGACTCTGGAAAGAGCATTATAATTAGGGTTAGGAAACCTGAAGTGGAAACTCAATTCTGCTTCTGACTTGTTATGTAATCTGATCGAGTCATTTCTTTGCTTTGAGCCTCAGTTTTTCACTTTATAAAATGAGGGAGTTGAAGCTTCTGGCAAAGGTATTTACTTTAAAGTTCCTCCCCACAACTTCCTTGGGAATGGTAAGGAAAAGAAACAAATAAAAAATCTAGAAAGCCAGGGAAACACTAGCAATGCTTTCCCCCTACCCAAGACTGTACCAGGAGATGTCGGTTAACTTCCCAACATTTACAATGGATTTTCATTGAAAGACATGCTTGAAATGGTACATCTTTTTGGCTGGATCCCAAACAGGGGCATGTGGTCTGGTCCCAATTCTGGCTCCTAGATTAGGACTGCAGTAGGAGGTTAAAACCCAGAATACCCAGAATTCCACTTTAGCCACCATTCCTAGACTCTTTTTTCCCCTTGAAATAATAGTTTTGTTTTACTGTTGTTAGATTCTTAGAGTTTGTCAAAACTAATGCAGACAAGCTTAGGAGGGAAGCATCAAATTGGAAAATCATCTTTACATTTAAGGGTTCTGATAAAGGTCTCATATCTAAGATATATAATTGTCTCATATTTATAAGAATTCAAGCCATTCTCCAATTGATAAATGGTCAAAGGATATGAACAGACAATTTTCAGATGATGAAATTAAAACTATTTATAATCATATGAAACGGTGCTCCAAATCACTATTGATCAGAAATGCAAATTAAGACAACTCTGAGGTACCACCACACACCTGTCAGACTGGCTAAAATGATAGGAAAAGATAAAGATGAATGTTGGAGGGGATTTGGGAAGACTGGGACACTGATGCATTGTTGGTGGAACTGTGAACGGATCCAACCATTCTGGAGAGCAATTTGGAACTATGCTCAAAAAGTTATCAAACTGTGCATACCCTTTGACCCAGCAGTGTTTCTATTGGGCTTATATCCCAAAGAAATCATAAAGGAAGTAAAGGGCCCCACATATGCAAGAATGTTTGTGGCAGTCCTTTTTGTAGTGGCTAGAAACTGGAAAGTGAATGGATGCCCATCAATTGGAGAGTGGCTGAATAAATTATGGTATATGAATGTTATGGAATATTATTGCTCTGTAAGAAATGACCAGCAGGACGATTTTAGAGAGGTCTGGAGAGACTTGCATGAACTGATGCTCAGTGAAATGAGCAGAACCAGGAGATCATTATTCACGGCAACAACAATACTATATTAGGATCAGTTCTAAGGGACATGATTCTCTTCAACAATGAAATGCTTCAAACCAGTTCCAATTGTTCAGTGAAGAAAGCTATATATACCCAGAGATAGGGATGTGAAATGTGGACCACAACATAACATTTTCAAGCTCTCTATTGAGGTTTGCATGCATTGTATTTCCTTTATCGGATTATTCTTTCTTGTAGATATGATTTCTCCTACACAAAAAATGATGCAATAACTATACATATATTCAATTTCTTAAGTATTCTAACATAATTATCATGTAGTGGATATCCTGCCATCTAGGGGAGGGGTGGGGAGTAGGGGGGAAAATTTGTAACAGAAAGCTTTGTAAGGGTTAATGTTTAGGAATTACCCATACATATGTTTTGCAAATAAAAAGTATTAATAAAAAAATAAAAATTAAAAAAATGTTTTATCTCCAAAAAAAGATTCTTAGAGTTTGTTTAGTTTATTTATTAATTTAGGTTATACATTCATTTTTTTAAACATATTTTCCTATGAGTCACGTCAGGAAAGAACGATTGGAACAAAAGGGAAAAACCACGAGAAAAAAAAACAGTAGGGAAAAAATGGAGAAAACAGTATGTTTCACTCTGCATTCAGTCTTCATATTTCTCTCTCTAGATGCGGATGACATTTTTCCTCCAAAGTTTATTGGAATTTTCTTGGATCTCTGAATTGCTGAGAAGAGCTAAGTCTATCATAGTTGATCATTACACAAGACTATGCCTTGCTATTGCTGGATACAATGTTCTTCTTGCTTCACACAGAATCAGTTCATTTAATTCTTTCCAGACTTTTCTGAAATTAGCCTGTTCATTTTTTTTCCCGCTTTTTGCTGAGGCATTTGAGGTTAAGTGACTTGCCCAGGGTCACACAGCTAGGAAGTGTTAAGTGTCTGAGACCACATTTGAACTCAGGTCCTTCTGAATTCAGGGCTGGTGCTCTATCCACTGTGCCACCTAGCTGCCCCCGTTCATCATTTCTTAAAGCACTATAGTATTCTATTACATTCATATACCACAACTTTTTCACACATTCCCCAGTTGATAGGCATCCACTCATTTTCCAATTCTTTGCAACCACAAATAGAGATGCCACAAACATTCTTGCACATGTGGGTCCCTTTCCTTCCTTTATGATCTCTTTGGGATATAAGTCCAGTAGAAACACTGCTTCTGGGTCAAAGGGTATGCACAGTTTTATAGCCCTGTAGTCATAGTTCCAAATTGTTCTCCAGAATAGTTGCATCAGTTCACAACTCCACCAACAATGCACTATTGTCCCAGCTTTCCCACATCTGCTTTAATATTTATCATTATATTTTCCTGTCATCCTAGCCAATCTGATATGAGTGAGGTGGTACCTCAGAATTGTTTTAATTTGCATTTCTTTAATCAGTAATTGTTATTTAAAGTTTAACTAAATTAATTTTGCCTTGGTGTCCCAGATTAGAGAGGACAGAAAAATAATATTAATAGACCTGCTTTAGGACAAGGACTAGGTGTTAGCTAATTGTGGATTCTTGCAGGCTTTTCTCCAATGTGGACTGAGTTCCAAATACTCTAGTAATTAATTGCTAAGTCCAGAGAACCTTGAAAGTAACAATAAGGTGTGATATTTCCAAGATAGTACTAATGTAGATGCTTAAGGAATGAGTAACTAAAAGAAAACACTTTTATATGATAAGAAAACACCATGGGTTAAGAGAACCCCAAAACAAAATCCTGGAAGAAACAAATCGTTCCTCAATAATTAAAACCAAAACTTCACCTTAATTTAAAAAAATAAAAAGGACTCCATAAGGACTCCAAAGTGACTGGGAGAACTAAAGGGAGAATTGAAACAAGAGTTAAATAATGAAATTAAAATTCTTTGAAGGAAACAAACAGTTCTGAAAAGAAAGTAAAAAACCTTACTCAAATAGTGGACTCCTTGAGGAAAAAAAATGGGCAAAACAGAACTTAAAGTTCAATGACACAATAAGATATAGTAGAACAAAATCCAAAAACTGAAAAATTAGAAGACTATGTAAAATAGCCACACAAGTTATTTCACAACTGATTAGAAAGACAAGCTCATAGGATATATGCTTGTAAACCATGACAAAAATGAAAACTTACACATTGTTTATTTCAAGAAATCATAAAATTCTATAAAACTCTATGAATCAGAGGTTGAACAAAATTAAAAGAATACAGAAGTTACATCCAAAAAACCCCCCAATATTAAACACATTCAGAAATGTGATTGTTAAACTTGAAAGATGAAGTTCAAGAAAAAAAATTGTTAGGAAGCTTTTTGTAAACTATCTCTCTGCTACTGCCATATATTACATCTAGTATTATCCTCTGAGAATCAAGCAGAGCAAAGCTGATGCTTCTTATCCATCAGTTTTTTGAATACTTGGATATAGCCATCATGTCTCCCCAAAGTCTTCTCTAACCTAAAGAGTACAAGTCCCTTCAAATGTTCCTCATGGGATATGGTATCGAGGTTCCCAACTACCCAGGTCATCATTATCTGTATGCTTTACAGCTTGCTAGAGAACCATTTAAAATGCAAAGCTTAGAAGGAAAGATAATATTCCAGATGTGTTCTGACCAGGGCATAGGATGGTCAAGTTACCATGATAATGTGACTGTCTTAGATAAAGATCATATTAATCTTGGGTATATGAATATGTGTTTCCCAGCCATGTCACACTTGTAACTCACACCAAGTCCACTAAAATCCCAAGATATTTTGTTTTGTTTTGTTTTTTCCTCTCAATGACCTACGAGGAGAGTCATTGTGGTCACATATATAAACATGAGAATCTTGGGAAGAACTGAATTCAGTGTCTTTGAACAGATGCCATATGACCATTTGTTGGGTATATTGTAATAACTACAGGTTTTCAGATATGGGTGGGATGGGATAGTCACTGATAGACCTTCTGCTTCAGTGAGTTTATGATTCTGAGAGAAGTGGGCTGAGATGTAGTTTTGACTGTGACCTTTACTTGCTAGCAGTGTTATCGTGGGCAAACAACATAGGTCCAATCTGCCCTATTCTGGTCCCTTTTCTCCTATACTCCTTCCTTTGGTGATCATGACAACTCTGGTGAATTCCACTATCATCTCTATTCCCATGATTCTCAGAGCTGTCTATCAAATTGTAATCTCTCTCCTGAAATCCAGTCTTGGATCTTCTATTACTTACTGAACATTTTGAACTGGATGTCCCATAGACATTAAATTTAATCCGTCCAAAGCTGAATTTATTTTTCCTCTACATATCTTGCCTCCTTTTTCACTTCCCTAGTGCCACAGAGGGCACCAATGTCCTTCTAGTTACATAATTCTCAACTGAGGTATCATCCTTAACTCTTCATTTTCTCTCACCCTCTCCTCATGTATAATCTGTTGCCAAGTCCTATTGTTTCTGTTTCTACCTTTGTAACATGTCTCATTTATGCCCCTTTCCTCTGATGCTGTCACCACCATGGTGCATCCCTCATCACTTCATGTTTGGAATATTTCTTTTTAAAATTCACCATAATATTTTATTTTTCCTAATTACACATTAAGACAATTTCAAACTTTAAAGTTTTGAGTTCTAAATTTTATACCACCCTTCCTCCCTGCCTTCTCCCTCCCTAAGATAGTAAGCAATTCAATATTAGTCAATTTATACAAGAATATCTGAATTTAAAAGAAAGGAAGGAAGGAAGAGAAAAAGGAAGAAAGGAGAGAGGGAAAGAGGGAGGAAGGGAGGGAGGGAAGAAGGAAGAAAAAGAAAGGAAGGAAGGAAGGAAAGAAGAAAAGGAGAGAAGGAAAGAAGAGAAATAAAGAAAAAAGAAAAGAAGAAAAGAAAGATGGAAGGAAAGAAAAAAAGAAAGAAAGAAAAAGAGAGGAAGGAAACAAAAGAAAAGAGAAAGAAAAAGAAAAAAGAAAGAAAGCAAGGAAGAAAGAAAGAAGGAAGGAAGAAAAAAGAAGAGAGGAAGGGAAGGAGGAAAAGAGGAAAGGAAGGGAGAAAAGGTAGGAAGGAAGGGAAGAAGGGAGGGAGGAAGAGAAAAATAGCATGCTTGAGTCACATCTGAATTATTTCAACAGCCTACTAGTTGGTCGGCTTGCATGCAATAAATCTGTCCCCCACCCAGTCCATTCTCCACTCAGCTGACAAACTGATCTTCCTACAGTACAAACCTGACCATGTCACCCATCCACCATCTTCATTCAATCAACTCCTTTGGGTCTTCATCGTTTCCTGGATCATATCCTTAGCTTTTAAAACCCTCCATCATTTGCCTACATCCTCTCTTTCCAATCTTGTTGCACCTTGCTCTTCCTCCCATATTCTGTGATCCAATAACATTGGTTTCCTGGCTGTTCCTTGCACAACATACTCCATATGTGGATTTGGAGCATTTTCACTGGCTATTCCCTATATCTGAAATCTCCCTCCTTATCTCCACTGCCTGGCTTCCTTCAAGGCTCAGCTAAATTCCAATTTTAACAAGAAGTCTTTATTTTAATCTTAGTGCCTTCCCTCTGAGATTTATATGTGTGTATGTATGTGTATATCTATATGTATACATATATACATGTGTGCATATATAAGATAGTACATAGTTGTTGGCATGTCATCTTCCCCCTTAGATTATAAACTCTTTGAGGACAAGGTATCTTGCTTTTCTTTGTAATCCCTGCATTTAACAGTTTCTGGCACATAATAGGCTCTTAAAACCTGCTAGTTGACTGATTGATTGAAAATGTGGTTATTGCACTGAATATGGGATTGAGAGCTGAGAGCAACCTTAGGGGTCATCGACTTCAATCTTTTATTATTCAGAGAAGTAATTCAGAGAAGTCCAGAAAAGGGAGATAGTTTTGCTAAAGCAGAGTTCATAGGAATGTAGATTTAGAACTGGAAGAGAATTTAGAGACTTTTTTAGTCCAATCCTCTTCATTTTCCAAATGAGAAAAACTAAGGAGAGATTATATAATTTACTTTAAATCATGGAGGAGTTAAACATCAGAGCCAGGAATCAAAATCCTGTCTCCAAATCTAGTGATCTTTCCAATATAACCCAGTGCATTCCTCATTTTCCCATCCTTCCTCCAAATATCTTATTTTTGTTGAGGACACTAGAATGCTTCCTGTAACCCAGTTCAGAAGCCTGAAGTCCCCTTGAATATCTATCTCCTCTCTACCCTGCTCCCCATTCCCCTTCCCTCTCCATATTCAATCAGTTTATAAGAAGTACTGGGAGGAAAAGAGCTTCCAACTGTAAACTGTCCCAGAGGTGCAGCCCATGGCCCTCTCCTTCGTGCCTTCCAGGTGTCTGTACTTGCCAGTTTCAGAGCCCATCCCAGGTTGGTCTGACCTAAAGCTGTGGTTGTCTGTTTCTCAATAGGAGGTCCCGGCGTCCCCTTTGCCACACTGGTAACGTTGCTGTGGCCCAGAGCAGATGATCCATTCCCATTAAAGGCAGGATGGCACTCAGTGCACAAGACTGCAAACATTATGATCCACAGTGGAGTCTTCATTTTCCTTGTATCTCAACCTGTGAAGGATCAAATCAGCCCGAATCACCATGTTTTACAGTGGCTGAGAACTGAAGTGACATGCATGGGCCTTTATTTATTTATTTATTTTTGCTGAGGCAATTGGGAGTGACTTGTCCAGGGTCACACAGCTAGGAAGTGGTAAGTGTCTGAAGCCAGATTTGAACTCAGGTCCTCCTGACTTCAGGACTAGTGATCTATCCACTGCCTGAGGGGCCATTATTTCTTAAAGGAAATGACCATTGATGAATCATGGAATGTCAGGGTCACAAGAGATGATAAAACATAAAATGCAGAGAGGAACGGGGCCAAGGAAAGAGTATTAAGTCAGAAAAGGCCTGAGATACTCATGAGCAAGTCACTAATCTTGTCTGTTTCCAATCAATCAATAAAAGATCCAATCATAATCAATCAACATAGTTCCCAGAATTCCTAGCAAGACAATCAGAGCATATACACTTTGAGAACCACTGTACTATAGGGAAGGAAAAAGGATAGGAATTATTATTGCTATTTTATAGTTGATAAAACAGGTACACTGTATAATATGAGTATTAAGTATATAAAAATATTTTTTAAATACTTATTCAAATTGAATCACTCATGGCCACACCAGGACTCTGAGTCTCCGACTGCCCATAATGGGGGATCTTTCAACTGCAGTAACATTGTCTCTTTCTGGGGGACTATGAGATGCCCTCAAAAACACACTGAGAGGTACAGCTAGGTGGCGCAGTGTTGAGAGGACCAGCCCTGAAGTCAGGAGGACCTGAGTTCAAATCTGCTCCCGGACACTTAACCCTTCCTAGCTGTGTGACCTGGGCAAGTCACTTAACCCCAATTGTCTCAGGGGAAAAAAAAATATTGAGGAAGGAAAAGTGAATGTCTGCTTTGGTTCAGAGGGTGGGGGTCCCCCTCCTTAGTTGTGGGGCCCTGGGCAAGCTCCTCCCCTCTCTGGGTCTCAATTTCCTCCTCTGTAAAAATGAGGCCCTTGGACTAACTCTGACAGGATTTCCAGTTCTGAATGGACCTCGGGACCCCGAAGATCTCGGCCAGCCCTTCCCCCTCCTCAGGCGGGCTGCAGTTAGTGACAGACTCGGCCAAGCCACGCGGCCGGAATCAGATCCCATCCGACAGTACCTGAGGACTGCCCTAGGTCCGACCCGGGCGCCCCCGCTCTCTGCGCCGCTTCCCGGGCTCCTCCCGCCTGCACAGCTTCCCGCAGCCAGAAGAGGCCGCTGGTCCTGGGAGCGATAACCCCACCCCCCAGGCTGAGCACGTGGCAGCCAGAGAGAATTGGGAGCGGAGGTGGATCGGCGCCCGAGGGCCTGACAACCACGGGGGGCTGAAGGGGTGGGGGGAGGGGACCTTGGAGCAGAGGAATCCTAGAGGGAATCTTGAAGCTGGGACTGTCAGCGCTGTGACCCGTCAGAGGGTGCGGGCTATAGCCAGGGCAGCGAGGCACCATGACGGTCACGGCTGGAAGGGACTTTGGGGGACAGACTGTCAGAGCTATGGTCAGTCAGAGGGTGCAAGCTATAGCAGGGGCAGCGAGGGACCACAGACGGTCACGGCTGGGAGGGTCCAGCTTGTCAGAGGTGGGACAGACCTTAGAATTTAAGATATATATAGTCAAAAGTGAAAGAGATCTCAAAGTCCACTTAGTTCTAACTACTCGTTTTAAACGTGATTACTGGCTTTTCCAGCCTACCTGGGAGGAATGTGTCTCTAGGTTATTTTACTTAAAAAAGAAAAAGTAGAGAATAGACCTATTCCGCTCTCCCCAAACTTACCTTTAAAAACACACATTCCTCTATTTCTATTCATACTGAACTCTAGACCTAAGGGACTTGAGTATTAAGGAATTTTTGTTGAAAAGTTTTTGCTTTGTTTTGTTTTTTCCCTACCCTTGTATCTTTACCATGTGTAAATGTGCACCTTTGGTAAAGGCTTCCTTCACTGACATCATGATATGGAACTGACCTAGTGTTTTCGAAGGCTCCTACTATGTAACAAATCACAGAACAGGCACTTAATAAATGTTTATTGGATTTAATTGAAAGAAATGTCAAGAGAACTAGAGAAAGGCTCCCATAATGGCAGGTGGACTTCCCATGAAGAATGATAGGATCATAAACGTGGAGCTGGAAGTGCTCACCTTGGCAATGGCCACAGATCCTTGAAGCACCACTATCTAATCTCACTACTGTGCTTAGATAAATCTAGGACCTCTTTGATGTGGATGTTTCCTTTGGTGATATAGATGGAAACCCATCTCAGCCCTCTCATCCTGTGGGACTGTTCTCTGAGCTATAATTCTTCATCAGGAGTCTACACTTGGCATTTCAGTTTAATTCATTAAAGCCTTCTTGAGCACCTACTAAGTGCTGAGCACCATTCATCAATGGTGCACATATCAGTTGTTTATTGTTCTCACTCCATGACCAGCTCACCTTTTTTCTGATCAAACATGTCTCTGGTGACATCTCTGTATGTTGTTTGGCTAATAATATGCTGCATATTCAGCAGCCTCTCCACTGCCCTTTGAGTGGTATTCCCTGACTAGTGACTTGCAGCATCAATGGAAGGATTAAGTTTATTAGCCTCTCCATTGCTTATTACAATATTTAGTATATAATAAGCATTTTTTTCTTTTTTTTTAAGAGGCAATTGGGGTTAAATGATTTGCCAAAAGTCACACAGTAGTGTCCCAGGCGGATTTGAACTCAATTCCTCCTGACTCTAAGGGCAGGTGTTCTGTTCACTAAACCACCTAATTGTGCAGTCTTAATTAATATGGTTTTTTTAGTTCATTTATTCCCTTTAATAGTATTCTCTTTTAAATCTTCTACCTGCATGACCAGATCTTCTCAGTCTCTTCCAGTGGCTCCTTTTTTTTTTTTTGAAATGTCAGCTGAAAAACTAAAAATTTTCCCTCCCTTCTCTGTCTTCTGCTCTCCTGTAATTAAATCTTAATTCTGACCCATCAGTTGTTTAGTAGCAAGAAACCTGGGGCAGGGAGATCAATTAGGAAGTGAATTGCAGTAGTCCATGAGAGAGCTAATGAGGACCCCTAACTGAAATCCATATAATTTGTTTTTTGTATTTGAAAATGCTTTTGACAAATGGGTTGCCAACAGACCCCCCCCAAAAAAAAACCAAAATTGTATCTTCTTCTAAATATTCCATTAATTTGTCAGCACTCATTCACAGGAAGGAACCAAGGTTTATTTTCAGAATAAACCAAAATCATGGAAGAAAGCCCTAAATTTAATTTGGCAGCAGGTTGCGTAAGCAATGTGATGCAGAATGTTATCTGGGCCTTGAAGGACTGAGGGGAAAGGTTAGGATGAACCAAAGAAAGATAAAAGATAAAAGAACAGGACTTAGCATTTAGTAGAAATGTACAAAGCACATGTTACTGCTTATCCTGGGGACTCTCCCAAGAGAAAAGGCTAAGTCTTGCCTGTCTGAAAAAGCCTTGGGTCCCCTTTTCAGAATAATGTTTTTAAAAGCATACACAGGAGAACAAAATCATTTCTATTGAAATATCTTTATCTAAATGGTTTGGGAAGTTCTGCAATGTTTGCTTTGACTCTCCTATCCTGCTCCCCTCTATACTGGCCCCCTTCCTTCAGTTTCTAATTGCTTTTTACCTTTCCCCAGTAGATTGTAAGCTCCTTGAGGGCAGATACAGCATTTTTTCTTTTTTTTTATTTGTATCCTAGTACTTAGCAAAGGGACTAACACATAGTAGGCACTTAATGTATGTTTATAGTATTGAACAGGACCACAGATCTTCCTGTTCTAAATAGAATATAATCTTTCTAGTTTGTTTAATGGTCAAGAGTATGGAGTAGAGTGGAATTCCCTTACCCTTAGGCAAAGGTACAGGTGCACAGATAAGCAATTGATCATGTTTAGGTCTTTGTCAAGTACCAAGGTAACAGTTCTATGTTCCATTTATGGAGGAAACAGAGAAGTTGGGAATCTTCTCTGTTCTATGGTGGCAAATCATCCCTATTTTTTGTTATGATTTACTTTTAGAAATATCATTTTGTGAGGGAAATAATGTAGGAAGTAAGCAGTACTTTGTGTAGAAATCACCGTGTCCCAAAATCCTATGTTCTGCTCTCACTTCTTGTCTTCATCATGTTCAGTTTGCTTTCCAAAGAATGTGACATCATCACTGACTCTTCACTAACATACCCTCCCTCTTATCTATTAATTCTAGGTGCTTCCTACCCCTAGAAATTCATACATTAATTATGGGAAACAACAGGATGTTGTCCTTTAAAGCAAATTACTATCTCCGAGAATCTGGCCTCCTCAATATTTTAAATCTCCCTAGAATAACCACATGATGAGTTCCTGTTTCCCACCATAAATTCCCATTGAGCTGTTCTTCAGACTTTTTTTTTTTTTTACTCTGAGCTGAGACCACTTTCCCCTTCTAGTTTTCTGGTCTAGGTCCTCCTTCACCATTTTTCCATTGGGATGGAAGGAAGGAAGAAAAAAGATAAGATTCTATATGTACAAAATACTTATAGCAGCTCTTTCCTCAGGGCAAAGAATTGGAAATTGAGAGGATGCCCATCAAACAGAAAATGTCTGAATAAATTATGGTACATGATTATGAAGGAATACTATTGTTTTATAAGAAAGGATGAGCATGATGCTCTCAGAAAAACCTGGAAAGTCCTCCATGAGCTCATGCAAAAAGAAATGAACTGTGTACAAAGTAATAGTGTTGTGAGATGATTAGCTATGAATGAATTTGGTATTCTCGGCAGTACAATGATCCAAGACTACTCTGAAAGACTTATGATGAAAAATGCTATCCATACCCAGAGAAAGAACTAAAGAATCTACTTGGGGTGGGATAGCAGTGGAACAGTGGATAACTCTGGAGTCAGGAGGAGCTGAGTTTAAATCTATCAAGACATTTGATATTAACTGCCTCACCAAAAAAATAAATAAATAAATAAAAAATAAAAACTACTGTTTGGCATTTTTGGAGGTACAAAGATTAGCTGAGACATAGTTCTTGCCCTGCTTGACATTACTAATGTCTCATTTAATGTTTGCCTCCCAGGGATATAAAGTTCTAAACCCCACAATCTGAGAAGATTTGAAATTCCAAATGAGGCAAGGGACAATGAAAATGGATGTCGAGAGTACACACTGGCTGTAACAGGCTTTCAAGGTACATTAGTCCATTAAAAATGGCAAGACACATGTGCCTGAAAAAAAGGGGAATATTTGATAATAAGAACACATAGAAGGCTTTATGTACTTCTATATGTTTATATATTAGCACTCTGATGCTGGTGAGAATAAGAAGACTCCCTCCAGGACATTCACTGTCTTCTTTGGGAAGATATGGAAGCGGATTTCTTACTGGGAGACAAAATACATGAACGGGGTCTCTGGGGAAAGTCAAGCTTTATTTCAACATATCACAGTCCACTCTGAAAGACCCTGGTGAAATATGCTACAAACACCATTATTACCATGGGAATACTGGCTCCCAGCTTGTGTCCTTCTCCTAGCTTTTTGAGATTGCATAAGTTGGCAACACAGCAGCCTGTGTAATCATTTTGGAATACTTTTCCTTCAAATTTATTTCTGAATGGACACATTTGTGAACAATACTTGATTATACTCGTGTGCTCGAAGTGTAGAACATAAAAGGGAAAAGAAAAAAATTGATGTTTAAAATTCAACAATTTTAATATACAAATTAAATATTTTTCACATAAAAAGCAATTTCTAGATCTCTCTATTAACTTTTTTTTAACTTTATTTTTTGTTGAGGCAATTGCGGTTAAGTGACTTGCCCAGGGTCACACAGCTAAGACGTGTTAAGTCAGATCCTCCTGACTTCAGGGCTGGTACTCTATGCACTGCACCACCTGGCTGCCCCACATCTCTCTATCACCTTTATGATCAACTACAAAATCCTTTTGTAATTTTTTACTCTTTAAAACCAACCTCTTCACAACCCTTCTCCCTTTCCAAGCTTCTTACACTTTACTCCCTAATACGCACTCTGCTGCTGCTCCTACACACTTCCCTATGTCCCAACTCACAGGATATTTCTCTTTATTCCATGCTTGAAATTCTTTCTTTGACCTTCCTTCCTCCCACCCCTTTCCTCGTTTCCTTCCAGACTTAGACTTCCAGATTTTACTTTTAGCAAGAGGGCTTCCCCATGTCTCCCTCAATGCTATATTGCCTTCCCTCAGATAATACTTCCAATTTAATTGGTATTTTGTCTATACATAGTGGTCAGATTGTTGTTTCCCTCAGTAAAATGCAAATTTCGAGGACAGGAACTTTCTTTTTGTCTTTCTTCTCACCCCCACCGATTTTCTAATGTAAGGAGAGACTGTTCACTACAGTATAAACACTGGAGTTGGGAAAGATTTCATAACTTAGAATGTAAAACTGTATAATGTAGAGTGTCAAAGGTGGAAGAAAATTAAGATATAAGGCTCTAAGAATGAAATGGCACCTCAGAACAGAGAAGGTTTGGCCTGGAGAGGACCTTAGAGTAGGAGATATCAGAGCTGAAAGGGACCTCAGACAAAGTGACAGAGATGCAAGAAACTTTAGAACATGAAACACAACCTTTCAGGGCTGGAAGAGTCTTTATAAGATATAATATCAGAATTTTAAAGAGGTTTAAAACATAGAATGTCAGAGTAGAAGGATCCTTTGGGGGGGAGGGGATAAGGAAGGCTGGACCTTTGATTTCATTGATGTGGGAGAACTCCCAGCATGGAAATTCTCTATACCGATACCAGTCAGCAAATTACTTGTATTATCTAGCTTTTATAATTGCCTGGGCACTTAGAAATAATGTGACTTGCCTTGTGGTCATGTATGTGTCAGAAGCAGGATTTTAATCCATG
The DNA here is from genome assembly GCA_023553655.1 of Myrmecobius fasciatus. NCBI lineage: Eukaryota > Metazoa > Chordata > Mammalia > Dasyuromorphia > Myrmecobiidae > Myrmecobius > Myrmecobius fasciatus. The sequence continues at coordinate 249,254 of JAJPUD010000503.1, forward strand.
GCTTTCTGACTCCATAGCTGCCTACCTGTTTCTCCATCACTTCCATTTATCTTCTGCTTTTACTCTGGTCTCCTTTCTGTCTTTAGAGAGAGATATCCTATGCTAAGTGAAATGAGCAGAATCAGGATTTCATTGAATGCAGCAACAGCAAGATTATCCTGTTGGAAGTGGCTCTTCTCAACCAGGAGCTCTCTTGGGGTACCAAGGACTGATGTGTGTGTTGTGGGTGTAGCTCAAGCCAGCTTCTGCCATCTGGGTTCCCATGGCATGACAGGAAGATGAGGCTTTGAGTTGAATTCTGTTGCAAGCCCATAGACCACTTTTGCAGCCCTTCTGCCAACAGTGAGCAGTGGAAGAAGGGTATTGAGTAAACCCATTAAGATTGAGAGATTATTTGCCTTCTCTTTAGCTCAAAGAACTGTCATTTCATTTGGATTCTTGGAGCCCTAGATTATGGAGACAGCCAAAACCATTTTGCCTCTTAACCACTTTGGAAAAAAGTCTGGTCTTGAGGATCAGTGAAAATGTCTACTTTCCTTTCTTATTCATCCCATCTCAATGTCTCCTGATCCATTATATTTCACTGTAGTTCCCTCAAGAATCTGTGAACATAAAATGCCAGAATTGAAGTAATTTCAGAAATAATTTAGTCAAATCTCATTTGACAGTGATGGAAATGTGGCTCAGAGAAGGAAAAAGGTAACATAGTGGGTCAGTGGCAGAACTGACTGGACCTCAAATACAAGCCTCTCATCTTGGAACTCCATGTCTAACTCTAGTTACAGCCCGAACAATATGGCCCTAACTTCTCTCTAAATCCTGTGGTGATCTTTTCTAGAAAGGTGGCCTGTCTCTGACTCTCAGCTGGTGAAGATTAATCAGAAAATTGTTGATGGGTAGACCTGAGGGAAGCCTCAAGCCGAAGCTTGGGAGAAAAGAGAATCTCTAGCAGATAAAAGAATCTCTTTCCCTCCTCAGTTAAGCTTGCTGTTCTCTGCCACTTCTTCCCCTATTAAGCTTCCACTGAAATTTAATAATTCAGGATTACATCTCCCCATTGGAAGATTATTCTTAGAGAACCAAATGACCTTTATATTTTCAAAGCATAACTGTAGGTTTAGATTTTTCTTGAAATTGTTAAAAATTCAAGACAAAGAAAAATGTTTCTAACTTGGAATATGTGAATTCCAAGACTATTCAATGAATTTCATAGTGAATTACTCTGAGAGATGGAGAGAAGATCTCACTGAATCTTCCTCCAGGGCACCTGGTATGGATCCTGGATAATCAAAGGCACTGCTAGCATAATGGCAAGCTCTGCCAGGAATGCCATAAGAATGGGCTTTGGACAGAGACTTTGGGTGTTTGTACTGGAAGATGAGACTGGATGTGGGGACCAGAAAATTGGTCACTAAGAAATTCACTTTGTTCAGCCATAGAAACTATAGAAATTGCTAATGATGAATGGAATAGCTGCCCCATGGATTCTTGAGAGAACAAAGAAATTGGGAATGGACAGAAAGGAAGGAGAGACAAGGGAAAGGGAAGGATGCAGAGGAAAGGAGAGAAGTCCCTCATTTTCCTTTTAATCCTGTATGACAATTACCTTCATATTGCTATTTTCTTCTCATTATCACTGCTACTTATAGCAACTGGGGCAAGTCTCTGGTAAAGAAATTAACTGGCTCTATGATTTCATTTGATTCATTTCCCTTTCTTCTTTGAGACTCAGTTCCCTTGTGTATCAAATGAGAGTATTAGACTCAATAACTAACCACTTCCAATTTAGGAGATAGCATGACTAGATAGTCTGTGAATTCAGGGATCATATATTATCTAAATTTTATTTTTTCAGCACACAGTATAGTATTAGCAAGTTTGAAATGAGTAAAAGCTGGATCTAAGGTCAGAAGATCTGGGTTGCTGTCTATGACTATGTGATCTTGGGCAAATTTCCCAGCATCTGTGAGGACTACTCTATTTCCTTATCCATAAAATGAGATTTAAGGTATCTCTTTTATAACCCTGGTAATCATGGATTGGTCAATGATGTGGTTCTGGATTTATACTCAGAAGAGAACTTAGGGGTCATCTAACCTGAAGTTCTCCTTTTTTCAGGTGAGAATATTGAAGGAGTGCATTTGATGACCTCTTGATTCTTTCCAGCATTGATTTTAGGATTTTAAGTCTTTTTACATTGAATCCTAGGCTTTTCTGGCTGGAAGGGGCCTTAAAATACTTAATATAGAATACTTCTTGCTCAAGGTCACCTTGGTAGCAGAGGGAACATAGGAAAAATTGAATTTAGGACCTTCAGAAATTTTTCTATTGAGCCATGGGGAAGGCAACATGAAATGAGAAAGTTGGAGGTAAAGGCAAAAAAAGAGGGAAATAGAATAGGGAATTATAAGAAAATCTTTTCTTTTTTTTTTAAATCTTACAGGTGAACAGTGGATGATATAAAATTGTTTTGGTTCTTTGTAGGTGATAAAAAAAAAAACAATGTCTAGTCCTGTTTTTTTTTTTAACACCCTAGGTTTTCTCTTGGTAGGTGAAAGGTAGAATTAATGAGGAAAATTATTCATTAGAAATGTGGACCATACCAAAGATGTACCAACTTATCAGGTAATCGATGGTTTATCAATTGGCTGAGAGTGATGTGGAATTGAAGCATAGACCAGTTAGCTATACCCAGTGTGCTTAGGTGGATAAATCCATGCTCAGCTTGGAGATATTATTAAGAAAATGAGAGAAGCTATTTTTATTAGGTGTCTATGAGTCTGGGAAAGGAAGGAATAAATACTTATATAGTATGTACTATTTGCCAGGTCCTATGCTAAGTGCTTTTTAATAAATATTGTCTCATCTAATCTTTACAGCAACCTGCAAGGTAGGTTGCCATTATTATGATTTTTACAATCGAGGAAACTGAGGCAAACAGAAGTTATTTTGCTCAAAATCTCCAGGTCTAGTGCTCTATCCATTGTGCTCTCTGTTCCTGAACTTTTTGTGAAGCATGAGGCTCCTTGACTTAGAATGATAATAAAAAATCAACTGAAACAATGTAACTTTTTAAAAAAAATTATATTAGGAAACTTAGACATCATATAGTCTTACAGAAATTAGATTTTTTTCTTTTTTTTAAAAAGCATTTCTAAAAGGGTTTGAAGGGACCTTTGAAGACAGGAACTCCTGCCTGGGGAAAAAAACAGGTTGTGGCAGGACCTTAATTCAATCACTGACCTTTAAGTTATTTAACCTGTGCCTCAATTGATTCATTTGTAAAATGAAGAATTTATACTAGATTGTCTCTGCTCAGGCAGTTGATGTTCCTAGGTTTTTCTCTAGCCCCAGCATTCTATATTATACACTTCCAAGTAGAAAACTTTGTGATTCTATGTAAAAATATGTAGCATTCTAGATTTAAAGCTGGGAAGGATGGAGAGGTCATATAACACAATCCCCCTGTATGATGAGGATGAGGAGAGTGTCCATAAAGAGTATGTAATTTGTTCAAGGTCACACAGGTCACAAGTACCAGAGCATGGACCCAGGCCTGAGTATTCTGGCTCCAGAACCTCCCTCCTTCTTCCCACTGACTCCATGTCACATTTGTTATGAAGGCCTCCGTATGTGAGAAGCCTGGTAATTCCCTTTGGTTTGGATGAACGTCCACACAAAATCTTGGACATTTGGCAAGGATGGAGTGGGGACATCCAAGGAACAACCAGCTGGGTGGTAAGATGCTGGGGGTTATTACCATTTATCACAATCACGCAGAATTTATCCTCCTTTTTACACATGGTTGGTCCTTCAGAGGTACCTGCCACTGCATGTGTGACATGTGAGATGAAACACTGTAAGGAAAGAACAGAGACTCAGCCCACAGCACATTAGTCAGGAAGCTAGACATTTCCATTAGTCAAACACCTACTCTTGTCCTCCCGTTGGAAACATCAGCCCAGTTCACACAAGTGAATAACTAAGGTGTCCACCCCATTGCAATGATAAAGATAATAAAAGAATTCATTTCTGTGGTGCTCTTCATTGAGAAATAAGGAGTGCATGAGTTATATAATAAAATTCATGAGTCTCCATTTTACAGATGAGTAAAGTGAGACTAAAGAGGGAGACCTATTGACCCATAGTTAGTATTAAATCAGGGGTCACCTGGTAATATAAGGAGAAACACTCTAAATTTCGAGTCATGGAGCCAGGACTTGAATCCCAGATCACTTACATGAATTTGGGAAGTCCTTCTTTCTCTAGATATAATTAATATATATAATTATTATATAATATAAATGTAATAGATATAATATATAATAAAATTGAGGTTCCTCAATTATAGTTTAAAATTTTAAAAGGAAGGAACCAGACTAGGTGATCTCTAATACCCCTTCCAGTTCTGAATTTAGAATTCTACAATCCTAGTTCTCCTGCCTCTAAGACTGGGATACTCCTTGCTAACCCTCATATCCCATAGCATCACTGATAAACAAGTAAATTGGATTTGGGTAAAATATTGTGATTTGAGTGTTGAGGGAGGCAGTAGGGTTTCAAGGAAAGATAAGAAACCTCCAGTTAAAATTCTAGTTCTACCGGTGGCTTATTATCTGTTGTTGACCAAATTATTGCTTCTTTTTTGCATCTCAGTTTCCATTTCTGCAAAATGAAAGGTTTGAGGATTCTTACCAAAGATGGTGACTTGAAAGCCCATCTCTCCCAAGAAAGGTAAAGTAAAGCAGAGGATTAGGACACCAGGGAAACACTAATGAGTGCCTCCATTCCATAGAGGACTGCGTCAGGAAGTAAGTCCTGATATTGTTGGACTTCCAACCTGGAGAGAAATCCTGAGAGAATGCATCTCCCTTAAAACTGATACAGGAGCACAGGGCCTGGTCCCAGGCCAGGCCCCTTGCAGCATCTCAGCCTGGGACAATGGTAGCAGAACATGGACTAAGACACAGCCCCTCCATCCAGCATTGTGTGTATCTGGACTGCAAAGGAACAGGGAGAAGTGACATGCTCAAACCTGTTTTTTAGGCAATTCACTTTGTTCCCTACTAAGGTGGGACAAGACTTGGGCTAAAACATCTCATCTAAGATTTGCAGTGTGGGCAGAGACTGGAACTGGTACAAAGAATATGGGAGCTGTGACATGGAGCTGAAATCTAGAACTGCCAAGATCTCAGCTTGCTTTCTCTCCCAGGACTGTAGAAAGAAATGACAAGGAATGGGATCTCAGGTTCAACCACTCTGTCCGAGGCCATGATCCACATTAGTGTTTCAGGCCGAATCTGCTGGAGAAAATTGTGACCAGCCAGGGTTGTTGGATGTTCTGCTCTGTGATGAGGACTGAAGATTTCTCATCATCTTCAACTCACTTTCTGATCTTATTTGGAGGTACCAAAGTAAAAATAACTAGTAATTACAGATATGAGGAAATTGTAAGAGATATTAAAGGAGAAAGCCAGATAGCCCTAGGGATGAGGTTGAAATGATCCAAGAAAAGAAAATCCCTAGCACAATGAAGAAATACTATGTATTAAGAAGTATGACAAAAATTCTGAGGTAAAATCCAAGAAAAGAAAACAAATTCTATAATTATTTGTTTTGTGAGATTTGAATATGTTTGGATTTGCTCCTATAAATGACGCTCTCAGACTCAAATGAAAATAAAAGTAAAATTTTAATTATAAAATGCACGGTATAGACAGTTTAGATTTACACAGACAAGACAAGACAATAACTAAAATTAAACCAATAATAATTGAGATAGATAGAGGAAGAGAATACATCACCAATTCAAGGGAACCTCAAAACTCAGGTGGCTGGGAGCCCCGTTTCAGCCTCAGCAGCTTGAACTGGGAAAAGATTTTCCCGGGTGAAGCGTCCTTCCCACGGGTGAGACTCAAAAGTTTACTGGGAAATGGAACTTCTTATATATGCTTTTAGACAAGGAAGGCTCTATGCCAAGGATTACTGCATACATATCTAGTCATGAGGGATGTGTGTGGGGGAAAGGAGTTTTGTTTGAAATCCAGGTTGACTCGCCCCTGATCCCTGAAGTTTGGCGCATCTGTTATTAAGTGCATATGTTCCAAGGGGGAGCCACCCTCCTGGAACTGTTTATGTTATGGAGCAGTCAGACCCTCACGAAATACAGAACTCTGGCCTACTTTATTTGAGTGAACTTATTTTTAAATAAGATTTTCCAATTCTTATTCATTTGGCCTTAAGGCCACGAAAATAATAGGAGGACTGAGCTAGAGGGGTAAAATTGGAATAAATCATTTTCATTTTCTTGTACATGTAACAATTACATAGACATAGAGTAAATAAGAACAATACTATTAATCACTGAAAAGTTATTTAAAGGATACAAAGTCAAATCACACAAATTGGATGAATGTGAGAGAAGGCGGGGTTCCATCTGCCGAGTCATCATCCCACAAACAATCCCTCTATTAGTTTCAACACAATCTGATAAAGTATGTGTTACATTTTTAGAATCTACATAATTTCCATATACATGAGGCAAAGTAATTATGCAAAACAAAAGGTATTACATGAAATTGACACATAATAGTCCATACTTTAACATATACAATAGTTCCAGTACACCAAAGGGGAGTACATTCAGCATTCTCTGGTCGTCGTTTCTTCCATGCCCCTGGTAAATCAAACATCTGATCCCACATTTGGGTGTCTCCCTCCTGTAGCAATCTCTGAGCATTTTCTTTTTTTATCAAAGTGTACGTATTTTGTAGAGAACATTTAGTCCACTTAAAAAGTTTCCCAATATTTTTTGCAAGACCTAAACTAACAAGAATACTGTCATTAAAAACTTGTAAAAATTGGCCTTGATATTTCAAAGTATTTTGGTGGGGGAGAATCGTTGTGGGCAACCATTTAGCATTTACAGTCAAGGCTTGAGATACATCTTGTCCAGCACTGTGCAGTCTGCTGGCCAAGGTCTCAAGATCTATGGAATTTATTATGCCCAAACCAGTTCCTGCTCCACCAAGTAAAGTATCATACCAAGCTCTTCTCTTTCTATTACATGCAGGCAAATGTGGGAAAGTAACATTATAATGAAATACAATCTTATGTTGAGAAATTGAAGTATTAGTACAAGACTTTGGAACTCTTACTATTGCTGGGGGTCGTTCATGGTCAACAGGATTGTCCCATACCAACTTATCATACCAGATTTTCTGACGTCTGTCTATTATTGGGGTGGCATTATGACAATAAAAAAAACTGATTATTCATGTCAGGAATCTTAATTGTAAAGTCTACAGTCTTGTTGTATACATGTGTCCAAATACTAAGTTCCCTTCTGGTCCCTCGTGGGGTGGGGAAATCAGGGGAAAGGAACATGTCGGTTATGGTACAGGAAATATTAGCTCCCTTTGCCGGGTTAACAGATATGTTAAATGTTGTAAGGTTAGTCTTTAATAAGAAAAAGATGGGGCGAGGGACTGTCCATAATTGAGTGCCTTCAGGATAAGTCCAGTTCATGTAGTTACACACCGATACAGGGGGGCATATGAAGTCTCCTTGAGTCTGGTTTTCAGGGGAATAATCCCAAGATATGTACGAGATTGGCGTGGTAAAAGGTCCTCTAATGCTCTTATACATCTGGATTCCAGGAGTCCATGTCCTTACCAGCAGACTGCTGCCCAATACTAGAAGACACTTAATTTCGTAAAAACATTTGGGTTAATGGAACATGATACCATTTATCATCACCAGGATATACAACAATAGCAGCATTAGTGTTATCTTGAGCTATTAATTCAGCTGGCCTTGGTTTATCAGTAGGGTATCTTTTAACCTATACTTTAGTGCCAGGAATGATTTTCTCTGGAGTCCAATAGATTTCATTGGAACTTCCAAATCCCTGATCTCCTTTTGTGGTCTCATCAGGAGATTGTTTAACTTCAGCCCATTGTCCATTCAGGCATGGTAAAATAACTATTTGACATATTCCTTCTCCTGTTTTGCATGAATAAACTTCAGTTTTGTGAGAATTAAGTAAGCATACTTTAATTTCTCCTCTGTAGTCATTATCAATAACTCCACCTAAAACATGCACTTGATGTTTCAGGGCTAATCCTGACCTGGAAAACAGTTGTCCATAATAACCAGGTGGTAATTTAATACCTATTCCAGTATGACATAGCAGTTGGTCCTGAGGCTTGATATTTACATCATGAACCACATATAAGTCATACTCAGCTGACCATAATGATGCCCTCCAGGGCTGTCTAGCATTATCATGCAGTTTCCACCATTGAATGGAGGGAACAGCAGAAACTTTTCTAATTTGTAGGTTAGGAGTCATCATTCTAGATAAAGGGGTACCTTCTCCATTAGCTAAGGGTCTATTATTCAATTGTCTTAAAGCTTCAAACAAATTCTCCTTCCATTTTCCTAAATTGTTATCACTATTTAACTTTCTTAATTTTTCTTTTAGGAGGCCATTCATTCTTTTTATAAGTCCTGCTGCTTGTGGGTAACAAGGGATATGATAAATCCATTCAATATTATTATATGTACAATATGTATCAATTTCTTTCCCTTTAAAATGTGTACCATTGTCACTTTGGATTTACATGGGGGCACCATAATATAAAGAGATAATATCTAAAGTTTTGCAGGCATTCTTCTGAGTGGCCCTTTTATAGGGACAAGCAATCAATACTCCAGAATAGGTATCCACACATGTGCAAGCATACTGACACCCTTGATTCATAGGTAAAGGTCCAATATAATCTATTTGCCAAATTTGTGCTGGTAATGTTCCTCTAGCCAATTCTCCTGTCACCTTTCTAGGTAATGGTCGTTGATTAAAAAGTTGACATTGGGGGCATTCCTGAGCAATTTGTTTAAATATATCTAGAGGAAGATTAATTCCTCTATCTAATGCCCATCTGTATGAAGCGAGGGCGCCAAGATGTCCTGCAGTTGCGTGGATCCATTTTCCCAATTGTTTATCATCCTCTTCTCGAGGGGCTATTTTCAAAGCTTTCCCTTGTATTTTAGAAAGTTCATCTGCCCGTGCATTATACTCACGTTCCACGAGTCTTTCTTCACATAAGCATCTACATGAAACACAGATACGTTAGTATTCTGACACCATTCCCATATTTGTTTCCACAATTCTTTTCCCTAAACATCTTTGTCTCTAATTTTCCAGTCATGTTCCTTCCACATGGGCATCCAGACTACCAATCCATTGGCAACAGCCCAAGAGTCAGTGAATAAATGACACTGCTTTCCTTGCTCCTTCTGTAAAGCCTGGAAGGCAGCCATCAACTCAGCCCACTGACTGCTTTGGCCCTCCCCGGTTGTTTCCAACACGGTATTGTTTACGGGATTATAAGCTACAGCCTTCCAATATCTTTTAGATCCTATATATTTAGCAGAGCCATCAGTAAACCATGCATGATGTTTTTGTTCCCGGGTCAAGGAGTCATATCCTTGGTTCCAAGAGACGGGAGATTGTTTATACTGCTTGGGAGACTACACTGCTTCATGGCTGTTAGGGAGTTGTAAAACTTTTTCATGTAAGGCAGACACTCCCTGCTTACCAGTTTTAACTCTATTTTGCAAATACCATTTCCATTTTATAATACAAGATTTCTGTGCATGTCCAATCTTGTGGGACACAGGAGTCCCTAATATCCAGCTCATTATAGGTATAGCTGGCCTTAAAATTACTTCATGATTCAAGGTTAAATATTCGGTTTCGACCAAAGCCCAATAGGCAGCTAATAATTGTCGTTCAAAAGGAGTATAATTCTGGCCCGCGGGAGGTAACTTCCGAGACCAGAATCCAAGGGGAACATTTTTTCCTTGTTGTTTTTGCCACAAGCTCCAGTCAGCATAGCCATTTAATGTGGAGACCTGCAATTCCATCGGGCCCTCTTTTACAGGCCATAAATCTAAGGCTGTTTGAATAGCTGCTTTGGCCTCTTCAAAAGCTTGAGTTTCCTTATCCCCCCACTCAAACTCATATTTTTTCCTAGTAACCTTGTATAAGGGCTGTAATATTTGTCCTAAATGAGGAATATGATTTCTCCAAAATCCAAATAAGCCTATAAATTTCTGAGCTTCCTTTTTATTACGAGGGGGAGAAAAATCTAGTATCTTCTGTCTAGCTTTAGGCAGTATTTCCCTATGCCCTCTGTTCCAAACTATGCCTAAAAATTTTCACCTTTTAACTCCTGCTTTTAACAAAGCAGTAAACATCTCCCTTCTGGACATTCTGTTATTGGAACTGGGACCAGAGCAGGATTTATTCCAGTCTCTGGGGACAGTGTCTCCTACATCTTTGAATTCTCCCAAATCCCCTAATTGGGACAATTTATCAATCACCTGCCCCAAGGATTCTCCAGTGGCTGCTACCAGCAAAGTCAAAATCAGATGCTTATAGGCAGGAGGAGCAGATTTTACAATTGGGGCTCTATGCACAGCAATTACCGGAGTGTCAGTGTAAGAATCAGCCTCACCCATTAGTACAGCTGATTTCATTACTTCTTTTAATCTCTGTATCCCATCCCTCAGTGTATACCAAGGGCGAGAGGCATTTGGCCACATTGAGGCATCTGGATATTGACCTCTTAACCCTAAGGCCACTAGCTCCAAAATGGAGGTATTACTATGGGGTTGATTCAAAGGCATTTGACTGTGATCCCTAATAGCTTGTTGTACAAAAGGATTAGAAGTTAAACTAATAAACTTTATGCAATCCTTAGGATCTACCCATACTCCACCAGCTCCTCCGTCACTTAATCTGACCAACCATGAAATAACTGGTTCTCCAGATTTCTGAGAAAACCTACCTAACAAGTCAGTGATTTCCCTCTGTGAATAGTCTTCTGTAATTTCAGTAACTTTTGGTTGATTATTCCCCTCTTTTTCAGCTCGCCTTCTCACTATTGGCCTCACTTCCTCATCTACATCAGGTATATCTTCTTCTATTACGTCCTCCCACTTTTCATCACCTTCATCCCGCACATCACCATCCCACTTATCGGGATCCCAATCCATCTTAGCAGAAGCAATGACTGCATGCACTTTCTTTTTATTCACTTTCCCTTTCCTATTCTTATATTTGTACTGGTCTACTGGAACAGTAGCCTTTTCAGCTACATTTTGATAATTACGAGCTTGGTCTCCCAATATAAAATTCTGACATTGCAACATAGACATCCGACCTTGTAACTCAGCTAACTCTTTTTCCATCTGTAATTTTTCCTCTTCCTTCTTATCAAGCTCTAAACACATTGCCCTATAAGCTGTTAGTAAAGCCCACCCCCTTCAACAAACTCCGTTCATTTCTTTCCCCTTTTCTATAGGAATACTGGTCAAACAAGCTGTAAGTTGGGGGGGGGGTTTCCATTTCTAATTCTACTTCCCCAATCCTCACTCGGTAAAGAGAGGCATTTATACAGCGAATCCTGCCAACTACGCCAATTTATGTTTTGTGAGATTTGAATACGTTTGGATTCGCTCCTATAAATGACGCTCTCAGACTCAAATGAAAATAAAAATAAAATTTTAATTATAAAATGCACGGTATAGACAGTTTAGATTTACACAGACAACAAGGCAAGACAATAATAACTAAAATTAAACCAATAATAATTGAGATAGATAGAGGAAGAGAATACATCACCAATTCAAGGGAACCTCAAAACTCAGGTGGCTGGGAGCCCCGTTTCAGCCTCAGCAGCTTGAATTGGGAAAAGATTTTCCCGGGCGAAGCGTCCTTCCCATGGGTGAGACTCAAAAGTTTACCGGGAAATGGAACTTCTTATATATGTTTTTAGACAAGGAAGGCTCTATGCCAAGGATTACTGCATACATATCTAGTCATGAGGGATGTGTGTGGGGGAAAGGAGTTTTGTTTGAAATCCGGGTTGACTCGCCCCTGATCCCTGAAGCTTGGCGCATCTGTTATTAAGTGCATATGTTCCAAGGGGGAGCCACCCTCCTGGAACATAAACAATTCTAGGAATGGCTAGTTCCTCGTTCTCTTGCCAAGAACATGCAGGGTCCATGGAGCAGTCGGACCCTCACGAAATACAGAACTATGGCCTACTTTATTTGAGTGAACTTATTTTTAAATAAGATTTTCCAATTCTTATTCATTATTAGAAGAAGAATCCTCTTCACTAGCATTCTCCTCTCTCCTCCTTCTTCCCACCCTAGATGGATTGGCTACAAAAACTGAAAGGAGGAGATGAGAAAAATAAAGGGAAATTTGAGCTAAGAGATTATGTCCTAATTCATGTTCAGCTTTTTAAAGGGACCCATATAGTTGAGAAAATGTTAGAGTCCTTTCTTTTTTCCTTAATCAGCAATCTGTAAAGATCTACCATATCTAATTTTTCTAAAATTCCATTTTAGAACTTTTTATGTCTTTGGGTTAGATTTGTCTAGGTTTGAGAGACTTACATTGAAATACCCAAATGTAATTTATCTGGAATCTTATCAGCCTATCTGCCATGCCAGGGGAACGGGCTCAGTCAACCATGTTTTATTCCTTGTCTGTGTTTTTGGCTCTACAGAATTTGCCACCAAACAGTCTGACAAAAATTATCTTAGACTAACATCTCAGATTGCAGATCATGATAAGCTCCAAATGACCTACATATAAAGGTTACATCAAAAACATATTTGAAGTACCAGGAAGAAAATACATTCTCTAACAATGGATAGAGAAAGTGTTCATGACCAGACAAGGGAAATAGAGGACTAAATATGATAAAAATAGATAATTTTAAATATAGAAATTGAAAAGTTTTGCTAAAAAATATCCATGCTGCTGAAATTAGAAGAGAAACAACTAAATGGGAAAAAAATCTATGTAGCAAGTTTCTCTAAGGATGGCCTGAGAGCCAAGATCACATATATATATTTTTTTATAAATTTGAATGCCCTCCTTTATATAAAGATATATATGCACATATATATCTTTATATAAAGGAGGGCATTCAAATTTATAAGAATGATAGTCATTCTCCATTTGATAAATAAATTTGATAAATAATAAAAGATATGAAAAAGCACTCTTCTCAAGGGAAGAAATACAAGTTAATAATAGCCATATGGAATAATGCTCCAAATCACTACTAAATGGAGAAATAAAAAATTAAAATAATTGACCTACCTCACATGGAACAGACTTCCAAAGATGAAATGTAAATTGCTGGGGTGACTGTGGGAAAATTGGTGTACCACTGATGGAGCTTTGAATTAAAAGCTTTTTGGAATTGTACCCCTCAAAATCATTAAATGTATATAGCCTTTGATTACAATATACCACAATTAGACCTATATCAAGTAAATGTGGAAATAAGTTTAGAAGAACTTCACAACCCATATTGGATTACTTGCTAACTAGGGGAGGGAGAGTGAGGGAAACAGAGGGAGAAAAATTTGAAACACAAGGTTTTGCAAAGGTGAATGTTGAAAACTATCTCTGCATGTATTTTGAAAATAAAAAGCTATTATTAAAATTTTTAAAGGGAAAAAAGATCTATATCAAGAAAGGGAAAAATAGAAGCCCATATATGCAAAAATATTTTAGGAGCATTTTTTGTTGTAGTAAAGAATCAAATCAAAGTGTCCATCAATTGGTGAATGACAGAACAAATTATGACATGGATATAATAAAATCTTATTGTATTGTAAGAAATAATGACATGGTATGATTTTGAAGATATTTGGAGATATTTGGACCAATGTGAAGTGAAGTGAGTAAATTCAAGAGTATGATTTATATGGGAACAACAACTTAAGGGCAATTTACATTGGTTTGTAAAGACAGTGGATAAAGTGCTAGATCTGAAGTCAAGAAGACTTATCTTCATAAGTTCAAACCTGGCCCTGTATACTTCCTCATTGTATGACCCTGTTAGCCTCAGTTTCCCTATCTGTAAAATGAGCTGGGGAAGTAAATAGTAAGTCACTAGTATTTTTGCCAAAAAAAAAACCCAAATGGGGTTATGAAGATATGACAAAAATGACTCAACAACAACAGTGTAAACAATAATAACCTTGAAAGCCTTAAAAACTTTGGTTGATGTATTAAGTCAAAAATTAATGTTAAAATATGCTATTCACACACTGACCTCATCAGCTTCTGTGCTTTTAATTATAATTTCTGTGCAAGTATAATCTAGTTTCTGTCCAATACTGTTTTTTTATTTTGGGGTTAGTTTCATTTGTTTTGTTTTATTTTTATTTTCATAGAAAATCAGTATAATTGAGGAGTCAGCAGGGACAGGAAACAAGAGATATCCACAAACATAATAATAATGATCAGAAGCAGAATTTATTATGAGAAAAGTAGGGATAGTAATTGTTTCTCTCAGACAAAATTAAAGTTAAAATACATCATAAAGTTAAAATACGTCAGCTACATTAATAATGTTTTAGACAATTAAAAACAACTCAGTAATAGAAAGTTAGAATATTGCTGTGCTATAGGAAATGATGAGTTGGTGGATTTAGAAATATATGAAAAGACTTAGACCTAAGATGGATGATGTTATTTACCTTCAGAAAAAGAGAGGGGACATAAGCATAGTGCAACTTTACATGAATGTCTATGTGTATATATGTGTATTATTATAGGTATCTATGTATATGTACCTCCATATGTGTATGTATATGTGTATATATATATGTATGTATGTATATCTTTATGTATGGGTATATACATATATATATAAATATACCTATGCTTAATTATACCTTTCTTGGGGTAGATGGGGGGAGGAGAAAAAGAGAAAAAAGAATAAAAGAAAAACAAAAGAAAACCTACAAGAAAGCTAAGAAAAGATAGACAGTTCTGAGTACAATGTATATTTATTATATAGCTTTCTTGAAATGGAAATTTATTGTTTCATATTTTGAATACTCTGTTGTTCTGCTATGTATGTGACAATTTATTTTCCTGTTTTTTTTTCTTTTTCCATTTTGTTCTTTTTCTCTTTCCTATTTTGTATTTAACTTTTGAATAAATAAATACAAAAATAAGAATACTTCATCTCTTAAGAAAGTGATGGGAAAATGTTAGTAATGTAAAATAAAATTAAAATTGCTTCAACGGTTCAACTTTTGTTTTCTTTTGCAGAGAGCTTTTTGTTAAACATTTATTAGCACACCACTTACTGTCTTAAATGCTTGCTTGGTGATAGTCCTGTGAGGTCAGTCAATCATCAATGAACATTTATTTATTGTTCAGTCATTTTCAATTGTGTCTGCCTCATTTAGGTTTTGTTTTTGTTTTTTGGGATTTTTTTGGCAAAGATACTGGAGTAGTTTGCCATTTCCTTCTCTAGCTCATTTGACAGCAAAGGAAACTGAGGTAAACAGGGTGAAGTGATTTGCCCAGGGTCACCCAGCTAATAAGTGTCTGAGTCTGGACTTGAACTCCAGACCCAACTTTCTGTCCGCTGGGCCATCTAGCTGCCCAGGTATTTATTTAGTGCTTGCTAAGTTCCAAGAAAGGAGAAAATACAAATATTATCATAAAAGAAAGTAACGTGTTTGAAGCATTTTCACGTTTGCTTGAGTTTTTTTTTTTTCTTTTTGTCCAACAGTAAACAAGTTTTAGCCTGTTGTACACAGAATTCTGATTTAAATTACAGGGGATGGGTCAAAAGAAGGGAATAAAAGAGCTGAAGTTTCCCAAATTCCTCATTTCCCATGCTGATTCCCTGGCTTCACACAAAATATGGAAAAGGGTTTCTCTGTTTGAAAATTCCTTGATGTACTGGCAGGAGGAAGACAGAAGCAACATCATTTAAGAGAAAGAATCCTGGACTCTAGTGACCACTGATCAAAGGGAGTGTAGACGCTTAATCTAGAAAAGAAACAAAGGGACATGATAGCTACCTCCAAGTATATGAAGAACTTGCATGTGATTGGTTAAGATTAAGAATAGGAATTGCTCTATTTGGCTAAAAAGGGCCAGAGTAGGGGGTAAAATGGCCATTTGAGACTTGACAATTTAAAAACTATTTCTCAGCAATTTGAGCCAATCTCCATCCCCCCAACCCCACCTTCCATCCATGAATTTGTGGGGGTGGGCGGCAATGGTTCCCCTTCACTAGAGGTCTCTGAGCTCTAAAAGGCCAAATGCCCATTTGTCTTGGACCCCATAGTGAGGGGGATTCTATGGCATGGATAGGCTGGAGGGGAGAGTTGCTGAGTTCTTTACCAATTTAGAAATTCTGTGATTGTGAGATGGACCACCTGCATGCTAGTCTACCTTTGTTTTTGCCCCTCATTAATGCTTTAACTTTTAATCCATTCCCTGATCTGAAAAAAGGAGGGTGTTAGGTGATACTAAGAGTCCATAAAGCTTAAAGTTAAGATGGACTTTAGATGTCATCTGGTTCAATATCATTTTTTTTAAACAGAGAAGGTTATTCAAATTCAGAGCTTCACTGATGGAGCAGAATTCATAGATTTAAGAGCTGGAAGGGGCCTGGGAGCCCAAATTGCCTTCCTCTACAGATGAGAAATAGATGTTGGCAATTTGCCTAAGAAGATGTAGCTGGGCCATAGGTAGTTTATATAACTGTATTTTTGTATATGTTACCCTCAGTCATATAGGTGCTAAGTAAGCAGACTCAAACTCATTACTCAGAATCTAATGTTCTTTTCAATTTACCCCAGTGCATCTTAGTTTTTACTCACTATCTACACTTCCTGTTTCTGATGAGGGCACCATAATTCTTTTTTTTAGTTAAAGCTTTTTATTATCTATATACATATATTTGGCATTCACCCCTACAAAATCCTGTGTTCTAATTTTTTTCCATCCTTTCCCCCCTCCCTCACTCAACAAGGAATCCAATATATGTTAAACATGGGGCACCACCATAATTCTTTCAGTCACCCAGGTTCACAGTCCAAAAAATTCCTAAGTTATCTGTCTCCTTTCCCTCATCCTCACACTCACTCTCTAAGATCAAGCAGAAGTCAAGTACCATCCATTCTCTCTCCACAAAAGAATTGTGAGGAAAAAGCTTTTTCAACAGGAGGCTTTTATAGAAATGAGTGCTGTTATTAGCTAGAAAGTAAGAACCGGTGGTTTGGCCTATTCTGGCCAGGTGCAAAAACCACCCCTGGATGACCTGACCTTTAGCTGTCTGTTCAGTTGTCACATTAGCAAAGGAAACATTCCAGGAAATATCATCATAGAAAGCTGTGGTTGAAATCTCTTTGGTTGGGGCATCCATGTTTGCAAGTGAAAGAGCATCATTATCACAATAAGATAGGGTGACAAACATCAGGATACTCAGAAGAGTCTTCATTTTTCCTGTAGTTCAATCTGAAGAAGAAAGAAAGGAAGGAAAGCTGAGAGAAAAAGAGAGAGAGAGAGAGAAGGAGGGAGCGAGGGAAGGAGGAAGTTAGGAAGCAAGGAAGGAAAAAGGAAGGAAGGAGGGGAGAGGGGGAGGGAGGGAAGGAGGAAGGAAAAGAAGAAGGAGGGAGAGAGGGAAGAAAGAGGAAAGGAGGGAAGGAAGAGGGAAGGAGGGAAGGAAGAAAGGAGGGGAGGGAGGGAAGGAGAAAAGAAGGGATGGAGGAAGAAAGGAAAGAAGTAGGGATGGAAGGAAGGAAGGAAACAGGAAGGGAGGAAAAAAGAAAGGGGGAAGAAAAGAAAGGAGAGAGAAGGGAGGGAGGAAAAAATAAGGGTTAGTATTAAACACTACATGTGAGCTAAGTGCTAGGCATACAAGCTCTTGAGGGAGGAATACAGGAGTGGAAGGGGTTGGGAAGAGTTGCTTTAGCAGTCCCAGCTCCTCTGCCTTCTGCCTTACCAAAGGAATGGCATTAAATAAATATTTAACAACTGGCTCTCTGTTAAAAAAAAATGCACCCAAGACCTATTTTTAATTTAATCTGCTTTATGAAGATATTCTTCATCACTTTCTTAAGTCTGAACAATTAAACAATAAATTGAGCCCTGATGTGTAGTATTTCCTAATTTTAGAGGTTTTAAATGTTCCCACTGAAAATTTAACAAGAAGGTCTACTAGATCTGTCTTAAGCACATTCATGTATGGAGGACAGGAAGGAAGGTGATGAAGAAAGGCCTGAGAGAGATGGAGGTTTGGCTCAGAAGGGCGCCCCCCTCCTTAGCTGTGGGGCCCTGGGCAAGCCCCCTCCCCCGGTCTCAGTTTCCTCCTCTGCAAAATGAGGCACTAGGACCAGAGGCTCTGACAGCATTCCCAGCTCTGGACCTCGGGACCCCGAAGATGTCGTCCAGCCCCTCCCCCGCTTCAGGCCAGCCACGCGGCCGGAATCAGATCCCATCCGACAGTACCTGAGGACTGCCCTAGGTCCGACCCGGGCGCCCCCGCTCTCTGCGCCGCTTCCCGGGCTCCTCCCGCCTGCACAGCTTCCCGCAGCCAGAAGAGGCCGCTGGTCCTGGGAGCGATAACCCCACCCCCCAGGCTGAGCACGTGGCAGCCAGAGAGAATTGGGAGCGGAGGTGGATCGGCGCCCGAGGGCCTGACAACCACGGGGGGCTGAAGGGGTGGGGGGAGGGGACCTTGGAGCAGAGGAATCCTAGAGGGAATCTTGAAGCTGGGACTGTCAGCGCTGTGACCCGTCAGAGGGTGCGGGCTATAGCCAGGGCAGCGAGGGACCATGACGGTCACGGCTGGGAGGGACTTTGGGGGACAGACTGTCAGAGCTATGGTCAGTCAGAGGGTGCAAGCTATAGCAGGGGCAGCGAGGGACCACAGACGGTCACGGCTGGGAGGGACGTTGGAACGAGGAATCCTAGAGCCAATCTTAAAGTTCGGACGGCTCCGAGCTTTGAGTACTCTACCTATTGCACCACCTAACGGCCCCGTCCTTACCCAATAAGAACTTGTTTATTTCTTCCTCTATTGGCAGTTAACAAGTGAATTCAATAAAACATGAACCAAAGCTTGTAAGTCCATTGTTGGGGCTGAAAACCATGAATCTTTGCTACAGACAAGCATTTATTAAGGATCTCCAATGTGCCCCAAAGCCCCCCAAAAACTAGGGAATCTTGAGCCCTTGATGTTCCATAGAAAATGTAGCCAAAAATTATGCTAAGGTATTGAGAAAGTTTCAAAAATAAATGTCACTGCCCTTGGGCTTATAGTCTAGTCAAGATTAAAACAATAATAATCAATAGGCTAGAAGGACAGGTAAGATCAAGAACAATGAAATTCAATAGGGATAAATGAAAAGTCTTGGTTTTGGGCTCAAAAAGTTAACTACCGAAATATAGGGTTAAGGAAGTGGAGCTAAAACATAATTCATGTGGAAAAAAAATATGAGGGTCTTAGTGAATTGCACTCTCAGTATGAATCAGTGGTGTGACAGCAGCCCAATACAGCTTCGTTGAAAGCAAGAGAATTGACCTTCATCCTGGAGAAAACACATCTGGAATGAAATAATTTTTGAGTGATGGAAGGAATCTAGAGAAGAATGAGCAAGGATGAAGGACCTCCACATCTTGCCCTATAGAGATTGATTGAAAAATGAGGCAGGTTAACCCTGCAGAAGAGAAAGTTAGGGGGATATAAGGAGGTCTTCAAAGATTTAAAGGGCACTGATATGGGAGAGAGCCCAGAAGGCAACTTTAAGGAGCAACGAGTAAGAATTATGAAGAAGCAGATCCATCTCAGAGAGGAATATGGCGAGGAAGTTTCAAGTCACAGAAAGTATTCTAGTAAAAGTAGGAAAAACACTTGTTAGAGATCTTGTAGAAAGGATAATCTTGTTCATGGATAGGTTGAGTTTCTTGCCCATTAAAGGCCCTTTTAATTCCAAGATTCTGAAGTCCAATCATTAGGTAGACTTTAGTCCTTATTAAATAAATAGAATGCATAGTAGAATATGAGAGGGAGAGTGACATGGTCAGACTCAAATGTTAGAGAAATTACTTTGACAGCTGAGGGACAATGGATGGAATAGGAAGATACTTGAGGTGGAGGGAATGCAGCTGTATTGACAGAAACACTACCACTTACTTTGTCCCCAATGCCCCATCATGGCCTACAGATGGTCTCAGGTTCTCCAAGGTGAAAGTACCAAAAGCACTAGCTTGGTAATTGTGCTGGCGGAGCAGAGCTATGCTAAAGATAATGTTGGTCTATATTTGAGCAAAGCATTTGACAGAGGTGCTCAGAGTCTCCTTGTGGACCTCTGGACAAAAAGATAGTAGTTGGATCAATTCAGACCTGTTTAAAGGTTGGAGAGGAACTTCTTTCACAGATATGGGATTGCAGATGCTAAGATGATATACTTACAGAATCTTAAAATATCATCCAAAAACCTTCGGGAAACAATTCACAGCTTTAGCAAAGTTGCAGAATATAAAATAAGCTCACACAAATCATCAGCATTTCTATATATTACTGATAAAGCCCATCAGCAAGAGATAGAAAGAAAAATTTCATTTAAAATTACTGTAGACAAAATAAAATGCTGCAAGACAAACCCAAGAACTATATGACACAACACAATACTTCTCACACAAATAAAATCAGATATAAACAATTGAAAAAAATATAAATTGTTCATGGCTAGGCCGAGCTAATATAATAAAAATAAAAATTCTGCCTAAATTGGTCTATTTGTTCAATGTTATACCAACCAAACTGCCAAAAGATTATTTTTAGAACTAGAAAAAATAATAACAAAATTCATCTGGAAGAACAAAAGGTCAAGAATATGAAGGAAATGAATGAAAAAATACAAAAGATAGTGGCTTAGCAATACCAAACCTAAAACTATATTATAAAGTGGCAATCATCAAAACCATTTGGTACTAGCTAAGAAAGTGATAGATCAGTGTAATAGGTTAGATACACATGACACAGTAAGCAAGGCCTATAGCAATTAAGTATTTATAAACCCCCAAACTCCAGCTTCTGGAATAAGAACTCAGTATATGACAAAAATTTCTGGGAAAACTGGAAAATAATGTCAGAATCTCAGCATAGGCCTACATCTCACACCCCATACCAAAATAAGATCAAAAGGGATACATGATTTAGGCACAAAAGATGGCACCATAAGCAAATTAGAACAAGGATAATTTACCTATCAGATCTTTGGAGAAGGGAGGAATTTATGACTGAAGAAGAACTAGAGAGCATTATGAAAGGTAAAAGGGATAACTTTGATTACATTAAATTAAAAAGGTTTTGCATAAACAAAACCAACAGAAACAAGATTAAAAGGGATGTTAAAAGTTGGGAAAAAATCTTGAGAGTAATTATTTCTGATAAAGGTATCATTCCTAAAATATATAAAGAACTGTGTAAAATGTATGATTACGCATCATTCCCCAATTGATAAATGGTCAAAGGATATGAACAGATAATTTTCAAAGATGAAATTAAAGCCATTTATATTATAGGAAAAAATTCTCTAAATCACTTGATTAGAAAAATGCAAACTAAAACAACTCTGAGGTACATTGCACACCTGTCAGATTGGCTAAAATGACAGGAAAAGATAATGATGAATGTTGGAGGGGATGTGGGAAGGCTGGGACACTGATGCATTGTTGGTGGAACTGTGAACGGATACAGCCATTCTGGAGAACAATCTGGAACTATGCCCAAAGAGCTATAAAACTGAGCGTATCCTTTGATCCAGAAGTGTCGCCTGTAATCTGTTAAAATTATTGAGGAGTGGGGATTCTACATTCATGAAGGAGATTCTAAGAGCGCTATTGTCTAGCCATCCGAGTTATAAATTCTAGGAGGAGGAGGAATTGTTTCATTCTTTGAACTTTTATCCCTAGCACAGTGCCCAGTACCCAGTGGTACTTAATAAATACTTGCTAATGGATTGGAGGTGTATTAGTAGATGCTTTGGGGCAGACGGAAGACCCTTAATAAATGCTTATTAATGGATTGGAGGTGTATTATAGGTCTTTCGGCAGACCGAAGACCTTTAATAAAGGCTTGTGCAGGGTCTGGAGTTAGCTGTGGGATACTGTACAACCTCCCCCCCCTCCTCCCCCCTCCTCCCCCCCCGGAGGCTGGGCGGGAAGGGGGCGGGGCCAGAGGCGCCTGCCAGCCCCTCCCTTTTCTGCGCCCCCCCCCCCCCCGCAGGCCGAGGAGCAGAGCCAGAAAGCCCCTGGAGATTCAGCAGGGTGGGATCTTTCTGGAAGCCGTGCTGAGAGGGGGCCGGACCGGAAGAGGGAGCCGGGGAGAATTTGGCCAGACAGGCCCCTCCAGGTAAGAACTCCGAAGCCGGAACTCCCCTGCCCCAGTCCCAGGCCACCCCCAGGCCCAGTCACACGGAGGGACCTGCGTGAGCTTGGCCAAGCCCGCTCTGGAAGTCAAGGGCCTCGCGCTTGTGGCGCACTGTCCAGGCTGGGAGCTGAAGGACCTTCCTTGGACTCCTGGTCCCCAGTTAGAGGATTTAGAGCTGGGGAGAGATGCCTCAGACTCTTTTCTTTCCTTCAAGGCCATCTCCTACAGGATGCCTTCCCTGGTTCCCCTCCCCCACCCCCAGCTGCTCGACTCCTCAGTCATCCTGTATTTATTTATTTTGTATAAAGTTTACACACATTTAAATGGGAACAAGTGGAGTCAGCCCTTAGCACAGGGCCTGGCTTATAGAAGATGCTCAATAAATGCTAGTTGACAAGTTCAGTAGAGGAATTGTTTTGTTCTTGTCTTTTTGTTCCCAGTGCCTGACACATAGTAGGTGCTTAATAAATACTTGTTGAATTCCTATTGTCTGGTACACTGTAGTTGCTTAATAAATACTTTTGGGGGAAGCTAGGTGATGCAATAGATTTAGGACTTGGAATCAGTCAGGAAGACCTGAGTTCAAATTTGACCTCAGATACTTGACACACACTAGCAGTGTGACCCCAGGCAGGGGACTTAATGCTGTTTGGCTCACCAGAAAAATTAAAAAAAAAATTCTTGCTGATAACATCAATGGAGGAATTGTTTAGTTCTGCCTCTGGATCCCCAGTGTCTGGTACACAGTAGCTGCTTAATAAATGCTAGTTGGGGAAGCTAGGTGATTCAATGGATAGAGTATAGGACTTGGAGTCAGTCAAGAAGAATGCTTTTGGATTCCTAGTGTATGGTACAAGTAGGTGCTTAATGAATGCTTTTGGATCCCTCGTGTCTGATATTTAGTAGGTGCTTAATAAATGTTTGTTGATTTGGAAGTGCTCTACCCCAACTTTGTCCTTTTACAGAGGAGGAAACAAGAGATTCAGAAAAAGGTCAAATTTCTTGACCAATCTAGGGTCAAAGACTCCATCTAAAAGGGTCTTTCTAATTTATCATGCTACTTATGTTTATTGAGTGATGCTTCCCTATGCCAAGAGCTCTGGGCAAGCCTATTAGCCCTCCTGAGACTGTTTTCTCATCTGTAAAATGGGGAAAATCTCTAAAAGTACCTTCCAGCTCTTAATCATACAGTCCTATGACTTCTAAAAACCAGGGGTTTCTAGGTAGAGTGTGAGGGCCCACTCTCAACCTGGGGGAGGCAAACAACTAGTTTTTCCCTCAAATCCTAATGTTTGGGAGATGATCCAAGGCCTGTCCTCAGGAATACTCCAGTCTTGAGAATAGGGAGAGAGGGGAAGGGTCAGCCTCAGCTGGGGAGAAACACATTTAACCATTGGAGGGCGAAGGCTCTGTGCATTCACAGTTTCCCAGGGCCTGGTTCAGCTACTCTGAGAGGGTGATGTCTCCCGCCTTAAATTTCTCATAGTACCCTGCTTGGTTCTGAGGGCAAACTTTGGTTTACCCTTAAGTCACTTAGAAGACCTGTATTTGAATCTCAACTTTACTAATAAGACACTTCCCTCTCTATCTGGCCCTCAGTTTCCTTATCTATAAAGTGATGATTGTAGTTTTAGATGATCTCTAAAGCAATTGTTCTTAACCTGGGATTCTTGAACATTTAAAAGAATATTTCCCATGTAATACTGTATTTTATGCATTTAAAAACCTTACTCTGAGAAGGAGTTCATAAATTTCACCAGATTGCCAAAGAACTCTTCTCTAGGTTCTCTTGTACCTCTTAAACGGTTTGATCCTACTCTCTGGATTATGGCACACGTTTTCCCATTCCAGGGCCCCTCTGCCAACATATAATTTCATTTTTTATTAAAGCATTGTATTTTCAAAACATATGCATAGATAATTTTTTCAACATTGACCCCTGCAAAACCTTGTGTTCCAAATTTTCCCCTCCTTTTCCCTACCTCCTCCCCTAGATGGCAAGTAATCCAGTATATGTTAAACATGTTAAAATATATGTTAAATCCAATATACAACATATAATTTCATTATAGGCTTCTTGAGGACAGGATCTCTGGCATATATAATGAAGTAACCCCAACTCCCTATCAAGGGACAGGTGCCTAACAGACACTTAAATAGTTGTCTAAATTGAAGTTAGTAAAGTGGAAGTTTTGGGGATGTTATGGGGATGAGGCAACAGTGGGATTGGATGAGGGAAAGGAAAAGGAATAGGCATTTATTAAGCACCTGCTGTGTGCCAGGCTAAGTGCTTTACAAATATTATTTTTCTATATGGGATGGGATGGAATAGAATGGAATGGAACACTTAAACCGTTAGTGCTGGCTGGTAAGGTAAACCCTGACAGACTAATATATCACTTCTCTCTGTAGGGCAGGTGTGACACTGCTGAGGAAATGAAGTTGATCCTTGGGTTCCTGCTGTCCATGGCATGGCCAGTGCTCCATGCAAACATCACCCTGACTGAAAAGCAAAGTAAGACCTCATATAATATATTATTATCATATAATATTATATATCAATATATTATATATAATATATCAACATTATATTATTAACATATATTATATTGTATTATTAATATAATATATGCATGTATGTGCTTTTTAATAATATGAATATAATATATAATATTCTCAGTGTCCTGGCTACAAAATGGGGTTTACAATAGTGGGACTGTTAGTGGGTCCTCTTGTTAAGAGGGCTGAGGACAGAATGGGTCTAGGGACCAAAGTAGCAGATCTTGCTGGTCCTACTGGGCCCTGTTGGAATAGGCTTTTTTAAGAGGTGGGCCAGTTTGTTAAGGGTCGTGATGTAGATGAAAAGGTTGTCGATTTCTTTGAACAGAAGCTCTGTCGAATGGCCATGGGCAAGCCATAGAACTCCTTTAGATCTCAGTTTCCTCTACTGTAAAATGAGTGGGCTGGAATAAATAATTTCTAGCTCCATATTCTATAAGCCTTTTCAAATATGGCTCATTGACCATCCATGGATGGAAAATCAAGTATCTCCTGAGAAGAGGAGCCAGGAGGTTAATGTCACTGGATCATACATAGAGTGTGTGAGGGTTGGTAAGAGGATATAAGGAATAAGAAAACTATAAGGACCAAGTTTTAGAAGGACTTTGAAACCTAAGAAGAAGATAACACTGAGGAAGAGAGGATATCTCTGTTGGCCAGGTATTTGGCCGACGTCCCATAAAAGTGAGAATCACTTATTCTGCTTGTCTCCTAGGAACTAAATTAAAAGTGATGGATGAAGGTGGAAGAAAGGCAGATTATATTTTTCTATAAGGAAAAGCCTCTTTAAGGAGAGCTACCACTAAACTTAAGGCACTGCTTTCATAGGAAGTGAATGAACTGTCACTATATGTCTCTGAATTGGAATTTGATTACTGCTTCAAATATGACAGAGAACATCCTGCTCAGGGGGCAGTTTAGGGATCTGACTCAGGTCTGAAGTTTGGGGATTCAACTTTAGGGAGCAGACATCAGGGGAAGGAGAGGATAGAAGGCAGATCAGGCCAGGGAAAGATTGGGAAACATTCATGGGACTGTCACTATCTACCCCTTCATGATCATTATATCTTCCTCTAAACAGTATTTCTGATGTGTCATGTGTGTGAGGAGGTCAATACTTTTACCTGCAAGAATCCAGAGAGGTGCAATGTAGGAGATGCATTCTGCATCACTGTGGGTACCAGTAAGTTCTTTTTTCCCTCATTCTCTCTCTTTTCCTGAATGACAGGGGAAGGCTTTTGGGTAGGACTTGGATTTAATTAAGCAGGCACATGGGCTTAGGTCAGAGACTTACCTCCCTTTGAGCCACAAGTAACTCACTCTTTGGTAGTGCTAACCATTTCCTCTCACCCCATGTTTCCAACCAGGTTACAAATGTGTAACTCATTTGCATTGAGACTCAGTACTCCATTCATTCATATATTCAATATTCATGCATTCAGTAAGCATTAATTACCTTCTGATTGTGTACAGAGCACTATTTAATTCTGTCAGTCAGTGAGTCAATTTATTAAGCATCTACTATATCCATTAGCATTGTATTAAGGACTGGAGAATGCAAAAAAAAAAAAGGCTAAAACAGCCCTCAGAGAACATTATTATTCTAACAAGGGAGACATGTGAAAAATCTGTGTACCTATATAAAATATATACAAGATAAGCGTAAAATTTTGTTTTATTTATATTTATTGTATTTATTTTATATATTTATTATTTTTTATTTATTATTTAAATTTATTTTATTTATTCCTTTTTTTGCAAGGCAATTGGGATAAAGCAACTTCCCTAGAGTTCCACAGTTAGTGTTAAGTATCCAAGATTGGATTTGAACTTCTTACTTCTGGACCAATGTTTTATCTACTGTGCCCTTTAGCTGCCAGAGTCAGGTAATTTTAGAGGGAAGATGCTGATTGGATGGCAGTAGAGAGGGGCAACCAGAAAGATCTCTTGGAGAGGGTATGGTTGGAGCTGTGGAGGAAGCCAGTAGGTAGAGGGAAAGAGGGAGAACATTCTATGTGTAAGGGACAGCCCATGAAAAGGCACACATTAGAGCGATACAGTTGTGTGGCAAGCAGGTTAGGGTCATTGGATCATACAGTATGTTCAGGAAGTATAAAAAGATTGGAAGGGTAGAGAAGCATCAGGTTGCAAAGGCTCAAAAGTCAAAAAAGAAAATTCTGGAGTTAATGGGGCTTCTAGAGATTATTGAATGGATATGTGATGTGGTCAGACTGGAAATTAAAAAAAAATCCCTTTGATAGTTGAGTTGGAGAACAGATTTAGGAGACCAATGAGAAGGTAGTAACTGGTAGTAATTGACTCATGAGATAATGAAGTCCTAGAGAATGGCTGTGTGAGTGAACGGAAGGGGATTCATATAAGATGTAAAGGTAGAAATAAGTTGGCAATGTATTTATATGTTTATATTCCAGTGGCTCCCTGTTATTCCCAATATCAACTTTAAAGTCCTCTGTTTAGTATCTAAAGCCCTTCAGCTTGTTCCCTTCCTGATTTTCCACTCTTTATATTTTCTCCACCCCAAATGTTCACATGGACTATTTGTGCCCAACTTGTGGTACAGCATTCTAAGGTCACATTAGTCTGATCAGCCACAGTCAGACACACAATAGTTTGACTCCAACACTTTGGTCCTTCGTGAAAACAAAGAACAACCAATCAATATTTGACAACTTTGTGTGGATTCTAGGATCCACCTAGCCTAGCCTGTTTGCCATTCCTTCAAGACTCAGATTAAATATACCTTAGTAGGAAGCATCTTCCTGGCCATCTCCTAGCCTTGCTGTGTACCCTCCCTTCCCACCTCCCTGCTCCCTGCTCTCTCTGAAATTGCCTTCCATTTCAACTTATATATCCTCTCTCTCTCTATTCTCATTCTTTACACTTTACCTCCCCCTTTAGAATGTGGACTCTGAGAACAGAGGCCACATTTTGGTCTTTCCTTTCAAGTCTTTCTCCCCCCACTCAATATACAGCCCCTAGAAATAGGCACTTGATAAATGTTTAACTGACTTCCATCCTAGTCATCTCATTCTTGTAAGGAGACCCACAAAGCAGAGCAGGATAACCAGAATGGTAATGGGACTGGAGTCTATATCATATATAAAAATGATTGAAGGAACAAAGTGAGAGCATTCTCTGTGTAGTAACATCATAAGTCTTGAAATCTGTTCTGTCTTGTTCTCTTTCTGAATCACTTTGCCTTGTGGAGAGCCAAAAGAATGGGACAGTTGGGAAAAAAGGAGTGGGGTTTTCTTTGGGGGGGCAGCATCATAATAATTGCTTACAAATATTTGAAAGATGAGTTCTGTTTGACCATAGAAGCAGGGATAAAGATCAATGAGTTGGTTTCAGAGAGCAAATTTTAAATTTATTAAAAGAAAAAAAAATTAAACAAAAAAGATTCCATACAATGAAAGATGTTCATAGTAAAATGACAAGTTTTAGGAGATATTAGTTTTTTATTCACTAGAAGTCATCCTTGCTAGCAGTAATGAGGAGGAGACTTAGGGTTTGGACCAGATGACCATTGAGGTTCTAACCAGTTTTAGATTGTGTGTGCATTCAAATAGTGGAATATATTTGTGTACATCCCCTTTCCCACCTCATGATAGACTATATGTTCTTTGAAGACAAGAACTGATTTTTTAAAAATCACTAGCATTTAGCACAGTCCTTTGTACAATGGTAGAAACTTAATAAATGCTTATTGAAGTTAATGTGGTTAATGAGAAGTAGCACTGTACATAGTACAAAGCACATAGATGGTTATTGTTCTAATGATTATAGTTCTGTAATTCCATAATTGTAGAACGCTTTTAGGGTATAAAGTGCCTTTACATGCAACTGGCCTGTAATTTCTGGTTTTACAGTGGTTCCTAGGTTAAATTCACACAGCCATACAATTAGTATGGACCATAGGCAGTATTTGAACCTAGACCTTCCTGACCCCCAGATCTGTTTTAACATCCTGCCTATCATATCATCTGCATCCTTGTCACCAATATGGGCAATTAAGGAATGAGGTCGTTTAAAAATTCACCTCTTTATCTTCTTCCCACAGGGCTGGCCAATCGCTACTTGCTTGTTTCCAAGCAGTGTCATAAGTTCTGCCCATTCTTGGATTACTACTATCAAAAGTTCTCGTATGAGAAAGAATTTCCAAGTGCTTTTGTCTATTCCCATTGTTGTGCTGAGAATTTATGCAACTTTGGTATCCCCTTCACCTCAGAGGGGGACGCAGATGTCTATGGTCAATATAATTTAGTAGGCATTGCCCACCAGAGGGTCAGCAACACAGGGCTGGTGATATTTCTAAGCTTCCTACCTGCTCTGCTTCAGGTTAGTATGTGACCTGGAGGATCCTACATCTCACAAAGCCCTAAAAATAGTCACCACACCTAGCCACAGTGCTTCCTGACAGCTGGGTCCTATTGGAGAGGTCATAAACCCCATTCATCTGATAGCCTTCTCTTCTCTCCCCCTTCCATTTCCACTTGCACTTCCACTCCCATACCATCAAGGCATTACCAGGGAAGGGTGAGCTGAAAGCAAAAGCCAAAAATGTTAATTTCTGGACCTTTGGACTCTTCTCTATTCTTTTGCTTAAATGTTAATAAAAAGGAAATATTTTTGGATTGAAACTGGGTCTCCTTGAGAAAATTTTACTCATCTTCTATTTCTTTTATTTGCCTAACATGGATTGCAATTTGTCAATTCTTATTTGAGTGTGTATGCGAGAGAGTAGAAGCTCTATAGGGCAGGAATCCTGTCTATTTATATTATGTCCCTTCCCTTTCCCCCTCTACCCTTACACTCAACCCAGTGGCATGATATCAATCCATTTTTCTTTGAGGGTAGAGAGATTGAAAAGAATGAGAAAATCTGGATTAAAGTTCAAGCTACAACACTAGTTCACCATTAGAACTTGGTTATGCAACTTCCCTTATCCTTATTTCAATTTCCTCATTGGTAAAATCAGGAGATTAGAGTCACTGATCTGTAAGGACCCTTCCATTTATAAATACAGGTGTTGGCCTCCACCTGTGGGAGTCACTGATCTGCAAGGACCCTTCCATTTATAAATACAGGTGTTGGCCTTCACCTGTGGGAGTCACTGATCTGTAAGGACCCTTCTAATTATAAATACAGGTGTTGGCCTGTACCTGTGGGAGTCACTGATCTGTAAAGATTCTTCCAACTATAAAGGCAGGTGTCGGCCTCCACCAGCAGGGCATTCTCTGTCAAACAGAGGTCACACAATTGCTGCTGGGGAAAGAATCCCTGCTTTCTCCTGTCCTCTAGTTTTTATCCAAACTTCCCAAATGGACAGTTTTAGAAGAAAACCTAGAAGAAGTAAAATTGGTTAATCAACTGGCATATAGTAAGTACCTACTATGTGCCAGCCAAGCACTATGTTAAGCACTTGGGATACAAAGAAAGGTAAAACCAGTGTCTGCTTTCAGAGAGTTCACAAATTAATTGGGGAGATGACACAAAAATCACTACCTACAAATGAAATTAATTGGCAGTAATCCCAGCAGATTTTAAATTAGAGGAATTAATTTTAAAAAGAGGAATCTAAAATTAAGAAGGATTTCTTACAAAAGGTAGGATTTTAGATGAGACCTGAAAGAAGGCAGGGGAAGTAGGAGGCAAAGATAAAGCCGCAGAGCCTTCCAGGAGTGGGAAATAGTCAGAAAAAATGAGGATATCTATGGGATATCCAGTTTGATGTATCTTATAGGCATTTGGAAATGTGAGACTAATGTCAGAAGAGATGCTAAGGCTAGAAAAGTAGATCTGTCAAGGGGATTAATGAAAAAAAAGGCGGATGATGGTGGACTTGCTGTACCAGATCTAAAACTATATTACAAAGCAGTGGTCATCAAAACCATTTGGTACTGGCTAAGAAATAGAGTAGTCGATCAGTGGAATAGGATAGAATCACAAGACAAACTAGGCAATAACTATAGCAATTTAGTCTTTGATAAACCCAAAGACCCCAGCTTTTGGGATAAGTACTCACTATTTGACAAAAACTTCTGGGGAAATTGGAAACTAGTGTGGAAGAAATTAGGGCTTGACCCACATCTAACACCACATACCAAGATAACATCTAAATGGGTTCATGATCTGGATATAAAGAGTGATACTATAAGTAAATTAGAGGAACATAATACAGTTTACCTCTCAGACCTATGGAGATGGAATAAATTTATGTCCAAAGAAGAACTGGAACTCTTAATTGATAACCAGATAGATAACTTTGACTATATTAAGTTAAAAAGTTTTTGTACAAACAAAACCAATGCAGTCAAGATTAGGAGGGAAGCAATAAATTGGGAAATCATCTTTATATTTAAGAGTTCTGATAAAGGTCTCATCTCTAAAATATATAGAGAATTGTCTCATATTTATAAAAATTCAAGCCATTCTCCAATAGATAAATGGTCAAAAGGATATGAACAGACAATTTTCAGAGGATGAAATTAAAACTATTTATAGTCATATGAAAAGGTGCTCCAAATCACTATTGATCAGAGAAATGCAAATCAAGACAACCCTGAGGTACCACTACAGACCTGTCAGATTGGCTAAAATGAGAGAAAAAGTTAATGATGAATGTGGAAGGGCTGGGACACTGATGCATTGTTGGTGGAGCTATGAATGGATACAGCCATTCTGGAGAGCAATTTGGAGCTATGCTCAAAAAGTTATCAAACTGTGCATACCCTTTGACCCAGCAGCATTTCTATTGGGCTTATATCCCAAAGAAATCATAAAGGAAGGAAAGGGCCCCACATGTGCAAGAATGTTTGTGGCAGCCCTTTTTGTAGTGGCTAGAAACTGGAAATTGAATAGATGCCCTTCAATTGGAGAATGGCTGAATAAATTATGGTATATGAATGTTATGGAATATTATTGTTCTGTAAGAAACGACCAGCAGGATGATTTCAGAGAGGCCTGGAGAGACTTGCATGAACTGATGCTCAGTGAAGTGAGCAGAACCAGGAGATCATTATTCACGTCAACAACAATACTATATGAGGATCAGTTCTAATGGACATCACTCTCTTCAACAATGAAATGCTTCAAACCAGTTCCAATTGTTCGGTGAAGAGAGCCATATACACCCAGAGAGAGGGATGTGAAATGTGGACCACAACATAACATTCTCCTACTCCTTGATTGATGTTTGCTTACATTGTGTTTCCTTTATCTGATATATCATTTGTGTAGATAAGATTTTTCTTGCACAACAATGATAAGTTTGGAAATATGTATACATATATTCGATTTGCCAATAATTTAACATAATTAACATGTAGTGTATATCCTGCCATCTAGGGGAGGGGTGGGGAGTTGGGGGGAGAAATTTGTAACAGAAAGCTATGTAAGGGTTAATGTTGAAGAATTACCCACACATATGTTATTCAAATAAAATTTTAAAAAAAATTAAAAATAAAATAAAATACAAAAGCAGTTCAGAAATATCAGAAAAAAAAGAAAAGTAGATATGAAAATAATCATCAGAAGGATGATAATTGAATTTTTAAGGTCCCCAAGAAAGACAGTAAATGAAGGGAAGAGGGCCTAGGATAATTCTGTGAGACATCCATAATTAGCTGGTGTGATCTGCATAAAGATCCAACAAATATAGTTAATATTTAAATAGTACTCATTCTATGCCAGGCACTATACTAAATTTCATTCTTGCAATAATCCCCCCATTTTTAGTTTAGAAAATTGCCTAGGGTCTCACAGTTAATGAGTGAGGCTGGATTTGAATTCAGGTCTTCCTAACTCCAGGCCATGCACTTTACCCACCTAGCTTCCCAGTAGCAAAGGAGACTGAGAAGGAGAGTCAGATAGGTGAGAGAAAAAAACAGAAAAGAGGGGAATTATGAAGGCCAGGAATAAAGGGAGTTTCAAGAAGAAAAGAGTGATTGACACATCAGAGGTGACAAAGGGATCAAGAAGATTGAGAAAATGCCATTAGAGTCACCAATTAAGAGATTTCTAACAACTTTGGAGACAGCAGTGATAGTTGAACAAATAGAGAAACCAAAATGCAAAATAAAAAAGAAATCTTTTTGTCATACTTCCTGCCAAAAAGAGGTGCTGAATGTAAATGACCTTCTTGAGGAGTTTAGCCGCAAAAAAAGAAAAACTAATATGCTTTTAGGCTGAATGAAGAGAGGCATTGCATTTAAGACTGGAGAGGTGATAGACTCCCTTGTGATATGAAAAAGGTAATTTGTGAAGAAGGAAAGGTAGACACACTTATTATCTAGTGGATGTTGGACTTAACACCTCTCAGTTTCAGTTTCCCCATCTGTAGAATGGAAAATAATAGCACCTTCCTTTCAGGGCTCTTTTGAGGAACAAATTAGATTGTATGTGTGAAATGCTCTGCAAATCTTAAAGTATTATATAAATATAAATGTTATATAAAATATAAATTATATAAATATAAAATAAGCATATAAAGTATTATATAAATATAAAAATTACCCTCCACTCCCAATATTTCCTGTTTGGAATATTGCATTTAATTTGATCTACAGATAGTTAAAAGACATAATGACAAATTGTAGAACATTGTAAAGAAGTTGATGAGATTATTGAGAAGGACCTGATACCAAAAGAGTGACAAAGTCAGATTGTTGTTATAATTTGCCCTTTATTCTCTAAGAGGACATGAATTGGATTTAAGTGAGGGAAGGACTGTGAAAAATCACCAGCTTCACTTTTTCTTCATGAGCCATTTGGGTCCAGTAGGGGAGATATTGATCAGGATGACTGGAGATGGCCTTGGATGCAAAGGGAGACCTTTGTAAATTAAGGTCTTCAACTAGTCTATTTGACTGAAACAACTCCCAATAAGTGATTAAGGCTAATTAAAAATTAGGTATAAATGGCTTCTTTTATCTAGTCAATAAAATGCCATAAGAGAATGAATTTGAAAGAGTAAAGGAGGAATAATGTTATAGGTGGAGAGACATGGTAGCTACAATCAAGTGACCTTTTGCTTGCTTTGTTGGCTACTGATACTTCCTATAAACATACAGAAAGACAGCTATCATATAGATTAAGCACTAGTCAATGTGGCTGGAATAATTTAAACTCTTTCTGAACTATTTTTTTTTGGTTATCTTCCCAAGATGGACTTTGAACCTTTTAACACCCTGTAATTTCCCATTTAATCACTAGGGAGACTTAAAATCTGAGTGTCCTTATTAACTGTCAAAAATTTTTGCCTTTCCCTTTTGATTCAAGAACAGTTTGTACTCTTAAGCACACAGTGGGTTTCTCAGTTCTAACATGAGCTAGAAATAGTAGTAATTCCTAAAAGTAACCTGGCTCTGCCATCATTCCTTAACATATTCACTATCAATTCTCACCCTTTAATGCCCAATGAATTCAGTCAAGCAATATCAATCTAACCAAAATAACCAAGTTAAATTGTACTTTTTTTACATTTAATTTTAATCTTATTTTTCTTAATTACATGCAAACAAAAACTTTTAACTTTTTAAAAATGCTGACTTTCATATTATCTTCCTCCCTGCTTTCCCTGTCCTTGAGAAGACAAGCAATTTGATAAAGATTATACATGTGCAACCATTCAATTCAAAAACCATATGCCAAAAGAAAACAGACTCCCCCTCAAAAATAATAATGCTTAAAAAATAATAATGCTTAAAAAGTATTTTTCACTGTGTATTCAGACTCCATCAGCTCTTTCACTGAAGGTGAGTAGCATTTTTCATCATTTGGAATTGTCTTGCATCGTATTGCTGGGAATAGCTAAATCTTTCATAGTTGATTATCATAAAATATTGTGTCAATATTCTGGTTATGCTCACTTCACTTTGCATCATTTATGCAAGAGTCAGAGCATTTTTTTCAAATAACTATAGTTAACTTTGATTTTTTCATCTGAAAACTGCCTGTTCATATTTTTTGATCATTTATCAACTGGAAGATGATTCATATTCTTACAAATTTGATTCAGTTCACTATATATTTGAGAAATAAGGCATTTGTCAGAGAAACTTGCTGTAAAAAATTCCTCATTTTCTGCTCTTCTTTTAGAATTGGTTGCATTGTTTGGAGGGGGGTACAAAACCTTAATTTGATGTAATAAAAGTTTTTCATTTTAGATTGTAAAATTCTATTGTTTGGTCATAAATTCTTTCCTTATCCATTAATCTGATTAGCAAAATATTCCATGCTCCCCTAATTTGCTTATTATATTGTTTTTTATGTCTAAATCATGTACCCATTTTGACCTTATATTGGTTTAGAATGTAAGATATTAGTCTATACCTCATTTCTTCTAAATCCCTTTCCAGTTTTCTCAGCATTTTGTTGAACAGAAATTTCCCCCCTAAAATCTTGGATCTTTGGGTTTGTCAATCACTAAATTACTATGATCATTTACCACTGCATATTGTGCACCTGATTCCCCACTATTCCTTAGCTTAGTATCAGATTGTTTTGGTGATGACTGCTTTTAATAGATTGATACTATTAAGTCACATTTCTTCACTGATTCTCTTCATATTCTTGACCTTTTGCTCTTCCAGATGAATTTTGTTATTATTTTTCCTAGCTCTATAAAATAATGTTTGCTGATGTGATTGTTATGACACTGATTAAGTGAATTAATTTAGGTAGAATTGTCATTTTTATCATATTAGCTTGTTCTACCCATGAGCAATTAATGTTTCTCCAATTGTTTAGATCTAATTTTATTTATATGAAAAATGTTTTGCAATTGTATTCATAGAGTTCCTGGATTTTTGTTTGGAGTTTTTTTTTTTTAACAGATAGACTTCCAAGTATTTTATATTGTCTTCGGTTATTTTAAATGCTATTTCTCTTTTTATCTCTTCCTGTCAGAATTTGTTAGTAATATGTACAGTTTATGTGGATTCACTTTATATCCTGCAACATTGCTGAAGTTTTTAATTAGTTTTTCTAGTTTTTAGTTGATTCTCTAGGATTATCTAAGTATTCCATCATATCACCTACAAAGAGTGATAGTTTTGTTTCTTCATTGCCTGTTTTAATTTCTTCAATTTCTTTTTCTTCTCATTGCAATAGCTTGCATTTCTAGAACAATATTGAATAAGAGTGATGATAATGGGCATCCTTGCTTTTAGCTTATTCTCATTACAAATGATGCTAACTGGTGGTTTTAGATAGATACTGTTTATCATTTTAAGGAAAGCTTATTTATTCCTATACTTTCTAGTGTATTTAATAGGAATAAATGTGTTTTGTCAAAAGCTTTTTCTGCATCTATTAAGATAATCATATAATTTTTGTTGGCTTTGTTATTGATATGGTCAGTTTTACTGATGGTTTTCCTAATATTAACCAGTCCTGTGATACATATCCCACCTAGTCATAGTGTATGATCTTTATGATATATTGCTATAATCTCCTTGTTAGCACTTTATTTGAAAATTTTGCATCAGTTTCCATTAAAGAAATTGGTTTATAGTTCTTTTTATCTGTTTTTGCTTTTCCTGGTTTAGATATCAGTCCCATGTTTTTGTTGAAAAGAATTTGATAGAACTCCTTTTTTAACCTTTTTTTTTCAAATAGTTTATTGTAATTAATAGTTTATTGAAATTAATTATTCTTTGAATACTTGGTAGCATTCACTTGTGAATCCATTTGGTCTTGGAGATTTTTCTTAGGGAGCTCATTGATAGCTTATTCAATTTCTTTTTCTAAGTATTATTTAAGTATTTTATTTACTCTTCTGTTAATCTGAGAAATTTATATTTTTGCAAATATTCATCCATTTCATAAAACAAGTCTTTATAAAATGTCTATTATGTATGACAGAAACTGTGTTAAGTGCTAGGTGCTCAGTATGAGTAAAAAGAATTAAACAATCCTTTCTTACAGGGAGCTTACATTCCACTAAAGGAATATATACATATAGAGAGAGATATATAAATATATAGATATAGATATCACAATTATGAAGAGATTGTATGTAAATATTTACAAAATACTTAAAATTTCATTTGAGAGGGATGGCAATAGCATTGGTGAGAACAGAACAGACTTCATGCTGAAAATCATGCTCAAGCTTTGTGGTGGGAGAAGGCAGGAAGTATATGAGACAGAAGTGAGAAGAGAAGGCATTTCAGGAATGGGAAGTGAAAAATGATGTATAAAGAACACAGAAAAGGCAAATTTGGTTAGATCAAAGAATATTTGGGCAGTAAAAATTTCCAGTGAAGCTAGAAAGATTAAGGCCAGATTGTGAAGTGTTTTAAAAACTAAACAGAACCATTTATTTTAATTTAGAAAGAAGGAGCTACTGAAGTTAATTGAGAAGGGGAGTGACACGAGCAGATCATTTTGGCAGAAAGAGTGAGACAAACAAAGATAGAATAGAGGAGAAAAGGGATAAAGAACAATGAAGAAGATAAAATAAGAACAATCAGTCGGAGGAAAAACAGCAGAGACTATAACAATAATTAGCATTTACACAGTGCTTTAAGATTTGCAAGTATTCTACATGGATTATCTCATTTGGTCCTCGTGAAAGGTAAATTATTAGTATTTAGTAATTAGAAAGGTAATATTATTAGTTAAGTGACTTGCCCAAGGTCACACATCCAGTGAGTGTCTGAGACAGGATTTGATTTCAGAGCCAATGCTCTCTCCATCTTGGGAGGTTATCTAGAAATTTGTGTTACAGAAGTCCAGAGAGAGGGACAGAATATAAAGGAGACATAAGTCAGTAGTAATGGATGGAAAAGATAGGTGAAGCAGGATGAAGATTTTTTTAAAAAAAAAGGCTATCCTATTTGGCAATTTACAGATCATTGATAACTCTGAAAAGAACAGTTTAAGTTGAGTGATGGAAGTTAGAAGTCAGATTGTAGAAGTGAGAGGAGAGAAAGTTGAACTTGTAAATATAAGTAAGTTTTTCAAGAAGTTCTACTGAGTGGGGCAGCTAGGTAGTACAATGGATAGAGCATCACTCCTAGAGTCAGAAGGACCCGAGTTCAAATCTAGCTTTAGATACTTACTAGCCATGTGATGCTAAGTTAAATTCTAGTTAATTTCCATTTCCTCATCTGAAAATTGAATTGAAGAAGGAAAGGCCAACCACTTCCCTATCTGCCAAGAAAACCCCATATAAGGTCAGGAAAAGCTGGATGAAACAAATGACTAGATAACAGAAAAAAGCAATTGATTCAATATTATTTTTATTTATAGAAAAAAATGAGTCTTAAAGTATTATTTTAACAATGAATAAGCAACTTAAAAGGTAAGAAAAACAGGAGTAATACAAGCCTTTTGGTCAGGTGATAATAAAACAGAGAAGGGGAAAGTTAAATGTTGGTAATTGGGAGCTGGGCACATTTCATTCTCTACCCAACTGGACAGTTTAAAAAACAATTATTCATTCCATTTACTTATTTGTTTGGTTAGAAATTTCTTATGCCTAACACTGTTTCTCCCTTCTGTTTAAATTATTTTTAAATAGAAAAGAAAACCCTTGTAACTAGTAAACTAGTTCATTCATATATATATATATATATGTATGTATATGTGTATATATATATGTTCAAAAATATTCTCAAAAACATATATATGTTCAAAAAATTCTCACACTGGCCATATCCAAACACAAGTGTTTCATACCAAATTTTAAATTTATTTCCTCTCTGGCAAAACACAGTGATTTAGTATTACATTAACCAGAGTTTTAACATCTTTCAAGTTAAAAAAAAATTTTTTAAAGAAAGTTGTCATTGTGTACTATTCCTCCAGCTGTGCTGAATTCAATCTACAGAAGTTTTCCCCAAAGGTTTCCTCTGAAACTCCATTTTGTCTTTTTTTTTTTTTTTTTTGCTTTTTGCTTTTTGCTGAGGCAGTTGGGGTTAAGTGACTTGCCCAGGGTCACACAGTTAGGGAATCTTAAGTGTCTGAGATCAGATTTGAACTCGGATCCTCCTGACTTCAGGGCTGGTGCTCTATCCACTGCACCACCTAGCTGCCCCCATTTTGTCCTTTCTTATGGAACAAAACTTTTGTTATATTCATATGTCATCATCTGTTCAGCTATTTCCCACTATGTGGGAATACCCCCCACTCAGTGCTGGGAGCATGCTGGGAGTTGGGGACCCTGCCTGGAATGACAAGGTCTCCACAGGGCCTGACTCCCACCTCCCCCCATGTATTCAAGGCAACATGAAGAAGTCCTTACAGAACTAAGCATTTAGGAATATATTTAGTTAATGATTATCTGCTTAATTTCTGCTCTAGGAATTCTTAGCATAGCTGTATGTATATATCCATCCATCACAATGAGGTGAGCACGAAGCCCTTCACCCCCAAAAAGCCCCTTTGTACTTTCTGCCTAAACATGAAAGGTTTCTTTACTAGTGAAGCATTAAACAAACTTAGAGACTGGGAAACTTGGGAAATTGATAGCTTTCCCCCAAAACTCCAAAAGAAATCTTCAGTTACTCCCTCTTGTTTGAAACAATTCCAAATTCAGTCAACCTGGTTCTTCACTCCCCTATGCAGAGCTTACATAAATAATGATATGATGAAAAGAACAGTAAACATCAGTGATAGATGGACACATTGGTAGCAAGTAATTCATGGGAAAAAAAAGTAAGGAAAGTAGGCCATTGCATGGTTTACTGACCCCTACACAAAACAAGCTATTGTATGAGTGATTAATAAATGGGCTGAGGGAAATAAGTTCTTGAGAAAAAAAAATGTTTCTATTCTAAAAAATCTTATGACCATGTTAAAAAATTAAAAAGCATTGTATAAATCTTGGAATAAGTAAATGGGACATTTTTAGAGAAGCTCATGTTCTGCCAGATATGACGTGATGACCACAAGGTACATTTACCTTTAGTTAAAGTTTCACTATTGTTATATTGTTTGATGAATTTATTCTGTACATTCTTTTTTTCTAAGAAGCATTGCACCTGGGGTCCTGGGAATTTCTGGGCCCCAAGAAAATCTTGTAATCCTAGCCAAATAATTGTCCTATCTCTAATCAACCCTAACTTTGTAAGACTATAAAAATCACAAGCTTTCTTGAATAATTTGAACAAGCTTTTGCCAATAAATCAAACTTGATGACTACGCCATAGTGTGTGCTGTCTCTTGTTCCACTTCGCCGACTCCAACCCTCCATTCAAGAACCTAGTTCCCCGTGGAGGCTGGACCTCCACAACTCAGTTTCCAATTTAGGACTATTGTGAAAAGGCCAGCAAAACTCTGTCCATAAACCAAGGCCCTACCCATATTCAAGGTCAGTGTCCTTGCTAAGAATTCTCTGTTCTTCTTTTTGTTGATGCTGCATGGGCTTCCGTTCTTGATGTAGATTAGTTAAAAATAAAAATTAAAAAAATTAAAAAGCTCTAGTCTGACCCTGTCTTCTGTCATCCACCCTTCACAAGAATTCTGTGTCTTCTCAAGCTAGGAAGACTTTCTGCCTCCTATGACATTGAAATGTATTTTCTGGAAGCCCATAAAGTTCATTGGTCCTTGGAGACTTCCTCTGCTTAGAGAGATCTGTCTCTAAGAAGCCTCTGCCAATAAAATAAAATAAAATGTAATAAATGTGCTGCTTAAGAGATTTTTTAAAAAGTCAATACTGGCTATGCAATAATTTTAAGTACTCTGTCTCTAAATCAATCACCTGACCATTTTCAAAAGAATGGCCTTGGATGAGACTTTTGAGAAATGACTGTACTCAGGGCTTTGTGAATTCAACAAAACAAAACAAATTAAGGGTTGCAAAATTTGTCCCTGGCCTGAATTTTTAAATTTATTTTATGGCTTTTCTGAATCAGCTCATTACTTCGGTAACTGGGATGTCCTGTGTTATCTGAGAGGGGCCAACAGGCAATTGCCTAGGGCTAGGCCAGGTCCCATAATAAAACATCAATGATGACAAATTTACAATCTGTAGGATTTTAGGAAGAAAAAGATAGAAGGCATTAAAATAAACTATAATAGTATGATTTAGATTTCTAAGGAATAGTTCACCAACAGTATAAGTATTTTGATTAAACCCAATACTTCTAATTCTTTCAAATGACACCATCTCCAAGACACTCTAATGGAATTTCCATTTTCCATTGCCTAAGTACTATTCACTAAAACCATATTAACTCCAAGTATGCTTTATAGCTAATATGCGTAGTTTAAAAAAAAAAAACCAAATCCTCACACCGGTCATATCCAAACATAAGTGTTTCATGTTGTATTTTAAATCTATTGTCTTTATAGCAAAACATTGTGGTTTATTATTACATTAACCAGAGTTTTAACATCTTTCAAGTTAAAAGAAAATTTAAGAATATTATTATTCAACTGTGAGGTACATTGCACACCTGTCAGATTGGCTAAAATGACAGGAAAAGATAATGATGAATGTTGGAGGGGATGTGGGAAGGCTGGGACACTGATACATTGTTGGTGGACCTGTGAACGGATACAGCCATTCTGGAGAGCAATTTGGAACTATGCTCAAAAAGTTGTCAAACTGTGCATACCCTTTGACCCAGCAGTGTTTCTACTGGGCCTATATCCCACAGAGATCTTAGAGGAGGGAAAGGGACCCACATGTGCAAGAATGTTTGTGGCAGCCCTTTTTTGTAGTGGCTAGAAACTGGAAAATGAATGGATGCCCATCAATTGGAGAGTGGCTGAATAAATTATGGTATATGAATGTTATGGAATATTATTGTTCTGTGAGAAATGACCAGCAGGATGATTTCAGAGAGGCCTGGAGAGACTTGCATGAACTGATGCTGAGTGAAATGAGCAGAACCAGGAGATCATTATACACGGCAACAACAAGAATATATGATAATCAATTCTGATGGACATGATTCTCTTCAACAATGAAATGTTTCAAACCAGTTCCAATGATTCAGTGATGAAGAAAGCCATATACACCCAGAGAGAGGCCTATGGGATCTGAGGGTAGAACACAACATAACATTATCACTTTTTGTTGTTTGCTTGCTTGCCTTTTTTTTCTTATTTTTTTTCCTTTTTGATCTGATTTTTCTGGTGCAGCATGATAAAGGTGGAAATATGTATAGAAGGATTGCACATGCTTAACATATATTGGATTACTGTCTAAGGGAGGGGATGGAGGGAAGGGAAGGAAAAAAATTTAGAATACAAGGTTTTGCAAAGGTGAATGTTGAAAATTATCTATGCATATGTTTTTTTTTAATAAAGCTTTTTATTTGCAAAACATATGAGTGACCTTTCAACATTGACCTTTGCAAAAAAACTTTTTTTTCCCAAGCTTTTCCTTTCCCTCCCCCCGCCCCCCACCCCTAGATGACAGGTAATCTAATACATGCTAGATAGGATAAATTATATGACAAGTACAATACATGTATACAGATCTATACAGTTATCTTACTGCACAAGAAACATCAGATCTAGAAAGAGAAGAAGAAAAAAAACAACCTAAGAAGGAAAACAGAATGCATGGAAATATTCACAGAAAGCGTTAAAATGCTGTGTTGTGGTTCACTCTCAGTTCCCACAGGCCTCTCTCTGGATGTATATGACTATCTTCATCGCAGCACAACTGGTTTGAATCACATCATTGTTGAAGAGAACCATGTCCATCAAAATTGATCATCGTATAGTCTTGTTGCTGTGTATAATGTTCTCCTGGTTCTGCTGATTTCACTCAGCATCAGTTCATGCAAGTCTCTCCAATCCTCTCTGAAATCCTCCTGTTGGTCATTTCTTACAGAGCAATAATATTCCATAACATTCATATACCATAATTTATTCAGCCATTCTCCAATTGATGGGCATCTTTTCAATTTCCAGTTTTTTGCCACTACAAAAAGGGCTGCCACAAACATT
>JAJPUD010000503.1:292435-309523 GCA_023553655.1 Myrmecobius fasciatus
TTTCCTGTCATTTTAGCCAATCTGACAGGTGTGTAGTGGTATCTCAGAGTTGTCTTAATTTGCATTTCTCTGATCAATAGTGACTTGGAGCACCTTTTCATGTGACCGGAAATAGTTTCAATTTCTTCGTCTGTATGCATATGTTTTGAAAATAAAAAAAAAATTAATAATAATTTTTTTAAAAAAGAATGTTGTCATTATGTACTATTCCCCTAGCTCTGCTGTCTTTCCAGGACATACACATTATAAAATATTTAGAAAATCAGTTGTTATAGGAAGAACACTATGTTCCTTATACATAGGTCTAATTCATAAAAGGATAACATTAAGAACAAAGATGTTGGATCTGGGGAAAACAAAACACCTTTTCATATATGCATCTCCCAATTTTGACAAACTATGCCAGATACATTCAGAGCCCAGCATGTTACTATTAATCTAATAGCCACAAAATCACTGTCTATTGATTACTATGGAAGACACAGGTAATTTATGTCATTCATAATGATATAATAATACATAACATATATTTATAATGTAAACATAATATAATAGACTATAATATTTGGGGTTTTCTTACAGAGATACTGGAGTAGTTTGCTATTTTCTTCTTCAGATTATTTTATGGATGAGAAAATTGAGGTAAAGGGATAAATGACTATTAAGTGTCTGAGTCTGGATTTGAACTCATGAAGGCAAAGAATCAGACAAGACTGGAAGTGACTAAATAACTATATCTATAGGATATATCTATATA
The DNA here is from genome assembly GCA_023553655.1 of Myrmecobius fasciatus. NCBI lineage: Eukaryota > Metazoa > Chordata > Mammalia > Dasyuromorphia > Myrmecobiidae > Myrmecobius > Myrmecobius fasciatus. Next base: position 293,193 of record JAJPUD010000503.1, read on the forward strand.
TCTATATATCTATATCTGTGTATACAGATATATATATGTGTGTGTATCTATATATATATATCCATGGATACATACATATCTATCTATCTATATAGATATATAAACTTATATGTAAAAATATATAACTTTGCAAACCTTAAAGCCCATATAAATATTTAATGCTGATCATGAAAATCCAGTCTCTTCATAATTTCTCTCTTAAATTTGTGTTGCCATTTTAGCAGCCTAGGTTGTTTTTGTTTGTTTGTTTGTTTTTTGTTTTGTTTTGTTTTGTTTTTTTCAGCTGGTTCTCACTGGAGACTCTTAAAGGTGCTACAAAATGGAGACCCTTCTACTGACTGTTGTGTCAATGGAAAGTCCCTAAGTCTTCCTCTTTTTGGAAAACCAGAAATTGGAGCTGTTACTGTAAATGAATTACTGTCTGTCGTGTACTTAGTTATATTTTAAAATCTGCCTTGAAACATTTACTTTGACTTCCATTAAGTGTCCAAAACATTTCTATACATTTTTATTGCCTTTTAATTAAACTTTAAAATTACTGTTCTAATTTAAATTGATTTTTGATTTCTCTTAAACCTTTTTTTTTGGAGGAGAGGGGATAACAGACCAATTCTGTGCAGTTGGGATTTTTCTCTTTTGAACAGATTTGATATTTCATTTTCCTTTTGATAAAATTAATTTCTTAACCATATACTTCTCTGAGAGTCATGTTTCATATGTTCCTAGTACACAGTAAGTTCTAATCTTTCTCAATGCTGAGAAAGATTTTTTTTTGTTCTTTGTCAAATTTCTCAACTTCACCCCATCACAATCAATTAGTACTACTAGTTTTTTAAGTTTAGTATCAACTTTTGTCACAAACTATTGTCTGATTTAGTGTTTCGCTTTAAAACAGTAATCTGGGGCTTTCTGATCTTTTTCTTTGTTTCTAACTCCTTTTAGGTGACTTTGCTTCTGATACATAAGTAATTCAGTTTTTCTAAATCATTCAAATGGGCTAATTCAGTTGAATAAATGCTGGAGGAGAAAAAAATACCTGCCAAATTCTTACTATTCCTTCTTTTTCAGAATGGAGGATGCCTGGGTCTTTTGTCTTCCTCACATTAAGAAAATTCATTAATGTAAATAAGAATCAGGAGTTTTATTAAAGATGGATGGGCTCTATCTGTCTCTGTCTGTCTCTCTTTGTCTCACAATGAAGTTCAAGAAAATCAATTTAAAACTACTAAAGGGAGAAACATGAATAGAGTGCAAGTTTATCTGGATTGAATAGATTTCACGGATCTTATTTAGGTGACCTAATCCCATGCTCATCAAATCTTGAAGGGATCATGATTTAGCCCTGATTGTAGTCAGGATTCATAAAGGCTTTTAAAGGCTAGAATATTGAGTCTAATCTAATGAAAATGAAAATCAAATGGGACAAATATAAAAATCTTACAATGAAGTTCAAAAAAATCTATTTAAAATATGAGATAGAGTTTATTTGGATTGAATGGATTACAGGGGTTTTAGGTAACCTAATCCCATGCTCACCAAAGCTTAGAGGGGTTATGTTTTACCTCTAATAGTAGCCAGGATTCACAAAGGCTTTTAGAGGCTAGAAAATTGAGTCTAATCTAATGAAAATGAGAATCAAAAAGGACAAATAAAAATCTTACACTGAAGTTCAAAAAATCAGTTTTAAAATACTAATTGGAGAAGTATGGATAGAGTGCAAATTTATCTGTATTGAATGGATTACAGGGGTCTTAGGTGACTTCAAGTTCAAGGAGAGTCAACAGGTAAAATGGAGACCAAGAAAACAGATAATCTTTGGCTATTTCAAGAAACAAATATTGTCCAGGTCTAGGGAAGTAAGAATCTTGTTTAACTATCCTCTTCTGGCATATTCTGGGCATCTTTTAGGAAGGACATTAATAAGGTGGAGGCCATCTAGAACCAGAAAGCTAGAGGGGCTTAAGGACAAATTAGTTGAGGGAACTGGGGAATGGGTTGAGAATATGTAATAGCATCCTCAAGCATTTTCAAGACTGTCAATCATAAGGAAGAGGAATTTTTATTTTTCCTGTTTGTCCCATCCCATCAGGAAGGAAAAAATGAAAGCATTTTAAAGCACCTACTATGTGCCAGGCACTGTGATAAGTGCCTTACAAATATTATTTCCATTGAGCTTCACAACAGTAATGCAAGATAGGTGCTATTTTTTACCACTCTCCCGAAATTTTACAGTTGAGAAAACTGAAGTAGACAGAGGTTATGTGGCTTGACCAGAATCATATAGTGAGTAACTACATGAACCACAACAAAGTATACAATCTACTGTGCCATCTGTGCCTCTGTCACTGGGAGAAATAAAGAGGTAAACTTTGGCTTTAGGGTTAAGAAAACTTCCCAATAGCCTAGACTATCAGAGGTGGAATGAACTGCCTCTGGAGGCCTGAGGGATGGCAGCTAGATGGCCTAGGGCTAGGACACTGAACTTGGAGGTTGGAAGACCCGGCCTCAGACCTTACTAGCTGTGTGACCATGGACAAATCATTTAACTTGCACCTGCCTCAGTTTTCTCATCTGTAAAAAGGGGACAGTAATATCACCCACCTCTCAGGATTTCTGTGATTATAAAACAAAATACAGTTGTAAAGTACTTTACAAGCCTAAAATGTTTAAATGCTAGCTATTATATTATTGTTGTTGATGATGATGGTGGTGGTGGTGATCTCTGGGATAGAACAAATAAATCAAAGACTGAGATTCTCAGAGAAAACCGTTAGGAGTATGAGCCAGAGGGAGTGACTTTTCAGAAGTCCACGAGATTGCACTGCAGTTATTCTAGTAACTCTAATTGCTATAAGCTATCCTATATACAGAGTTTGGGTTTCATTATTACTGTTCTAATGCCTCCTTTCTCACACTGGCCCTGGTTCTGGGAACCCAAGTTCCCCCCAAGTGAAGGCTGACCTTTCAGCTATGGAGAGTCTCATTTCATATCACTTTTTCATATTCTATCTGGTCTGCTGGTTATTCACCGTCCATGGCCAGTCATCTCCCACCTCCGTGCCTTTGTCCATGTAACCCCTCTTATATCTGGAATCGACCCCTCTTTTATCATCACCTCAAAGAAGCCCTAACCCCTTTCAGAACCCAGATCCATTGCTGCTTTCTGCTCCAGTTCACTTCTGATTTTCCTTATTCTTATCACTTCCTCCATAAAACCATGGACATGGTTTTATCACATAAGAGGAAGTAAGATCTTTGAGGGCAGAGGATATCTTCCCTACGCCCACCCCCATATAGAACTTTGCAAATAGTTGTTGCTTCATGCATGTTTGTTGCTTTGAATGACCTCTTTCCTCCCTTCTAAAATATGGCATCCAGAATTGAAAGTGACCTCTCTCATTCTTTATACCTCAGGTAATGCAGTCTAAGATGCTATTAGCCTTTTAGAGTCTTTTGTCACATCTAGACAAGGGTGTCCAACTATAGTCAGTGGAGATGCTGGGAGAAAAGGGACTGGAGATTTGGAATCAGCTACAGTGAAATTTTGAGCCCACTTTGAGCTCAGGATCCAGGAAAGTAGGACTGGGACCTGGCCTAGAAAGTCTCAGTAAATAGAAGATGCTTAGAGAATCCGAAGCCTGAAGGCTGGTCTCCTAGATAGGCTCTAGGATGGGGAGCTGGGGTCCTGGGGAGCAGAAGTCACAAACTGGACTTGGGACTTGTTGCCTAGCAATAGAGCCAGACTGTTAATCCATCCTGGATCATCTCCTCCCATCTTTCCCTGCAGACCCTCGGGGTCCGGTCTTCTGCATCCTCCTGGGCCCCTGGTACATGGGCCGTGACAGGGATTCATCTGAGGATCAAGGCATGAGGCTCTCCCCTTCCTTCCCCTCCCATCTCCACCCCCGGCCCAATCCTGGGGACCCTGGGTAAGGCTATAACTCAGTATTCCAAGGACACACCTTCTAAATTTGATCCCCATTGCCCAAGGACAACATTTACGTGAACAGCAGGAGGGAGGCCAGATGAGGAAAGGGAGAGAGGGAAGGATGTCAGTCCCTGCTTATTTTTGACTCCTGTAGACCCAGACTGGTACATAGTGGATGTCTCTGAACTCTGACCCCCCAGACTAAAGAGCAGGAGGAGAAGGAGGTCATGGAGCAGAGGGGAAAGGGACCCAGACAGATTCTTAAATTGGAGTCCTGGCTCTGTGGCTGATGCTGTCACCTTCCCTCTCACACACTTAGTGCCCATTTCTGTCAAGAAAAAACCATAATGGTAATGCTTCAGTAGTCTGGGGTCTCATCCATATGGGTGCAGATAGACTTTGCACATACATATATATATGTACATATGTACATATATATGTATTTTATATGTATATGTAATATAATATATAATATATAAATAATAGATAGTAAATAATATATATAAACAATATATAACATATAGTAAATAATATATATATGGATATAGATATCCTTCAGTGTCTTGTATGTATTTTGTCCATAGCTCCCCATCCTGCTTGCTCCCCATAAAGGGTCTTCCCCTGGTCTGGGGATCTTTCATTCTTTTAATGCTTGCTGGATATTAGGCTGCCCATCTGAATTTCTTGCATGGCAACCCTACATTTTCTGATCATGCTTCCTTCGCATCCCTTCTCCCATCCCAGGGAAGATACTACAGCTTATTTAAGCATCTTTGTCCTTGTGGTTTGCAATTTTGGACCTTTACAGAATGTTCTGTTCCACTCCACAGTCACAGAGTTCTTCTGGGAAAATATTAGGGTTCAATTGAATTTGCTGCCCATGAGAAGTTTGGTACAATTGGAGGAGGAGCTCTTTCAGGTATGGGTCAAAATGCCTTCCTTCTGAGAGCTGCCTACAAATTACTTAGCACCACATGACACTTTTATAAATATTGGTTATGTGTGAAGGCACAGAGATATTGCAAACAAATGCAAAAAGGGAAAATAATAAATAAATCCTTTGCAATAAAAAATAATTAGGTTGGGGTCACAAACTATGAAATTCTAAAAAGTGAACAGGTGAAGGAATAAGCCACAAAAAAAGGAATCATGATGTGAGAGAAAATTATAATTTATTTATTTTTGTGAAAGCAGTTAAAGCAGGGATGAGGGTGGACAGAGAATATCATACTTTATAAACATACTTTTAGGAAAAAAGAAGATTGAAGTAAAAATGAAAATTCAGGTAAAAATAAGAAAGTCAATAAATTTGTTGTTATTTTAGTCATGTCTAACTCTTTGTGATCTCTTTTATGATTTTCTTGGCAAAGATTCTGAAGTGGTTTGACATTTCCTTCTCCAGCTAATTTTACAAATAAGGAAACTGAGGCAAATGGGGGTAAGTGACTTGCCCAGTGTCACAGAGCTGGTATGTCTCTGAGGTCAGATTTGAACTTAGGAAAATGAGCCTTCCTGAGTCCAGGCTTGGTACTCTATCCATTGTGCCAACTAGCTGCCCAAGACAACAAAGAAACAAATCTAAAATAAGAAGAAAAGAAGATATCTTAGCAATTGGAGGAGAAATGAATTGTAAATAAAAAAAATCCCTAACAAAATAAACTCAAATGTTGATTCTTTAAAAATAACTAATAAAAATGGGTAAATTGTGACCCAATCTGATGAAAAAGAAGAGAGCAGAAGGTTAAGTGAACCACAACTTTGTCAACAACCACAACCACAGCAAATAAGTGAGGTGAAATCAAAACAAAACCAGAAAATAGAAAAATAATCAGAACCTATTGTGCCCAGTTATATGCTAACAAAACTGGAGGAATACTTTCATACATTTAAAATACCTCAACTTACACAAGACTAAACATTAAATAACTGAATTTCAGGAAAGGAAATAGAACTATATGGAAAGATTAACTGCAAGGAGAAAAAAAAACACCTGATCTTAATGTATTCAAGAGGATTATATCAAACTTTTAAAGAATAGTACCCATTTAGCAAACAATTTAGTACCCAATTAGTATACAATTAATTTCAATAACTGAGAAAAATAAAAAACAAAAACATGTTGCCAGAATCCTTTTGTTAGACAGATATAAACCTAATCTAGTCCAGTTAAGATAAAAATACATGAGAACTATGGACCAATATCAAGAATGATTCCTGATTCAAAAATTGTAAATAAATTCTGGCCAAATAGATTATACTGATTCATCAAAGAAATCATTCATTGTGACCAAATTATTTATATCTATGATACAAAGGTGATTTAACACTGGAAAACCTTTTATAAGATAAAAACTGCTGGGAAAACTGGAAAGCAGTCTAGCAGAAATTAGGCTTAGACCAATAATTTTTATTATATATATTATATATAGCAGAAATTAAGCTTAGACCGATAATTTTTATTATATTCCACAAAATATTCACTGGATTTGTGGCCTTATTAAATATCAGACTGACAAAACTGGAAGAGAAGAAGATCACCTATTTTTCACATCTATGAGTAGGGAATGTTTTCTTAAAAAGAGACAAGGAGCAGGTAGGTGGTACAATAGATAGAAAGAACACTGACTTTGGAGTAAAGAGGAACTGAGTTCAAATCCAGCCTCAGATCCTTGACACTAGCTGTATGACACTGAATAAGTCACTTAATCCTTACTTCCTTGTCTCCTCCAAAAAACGGATAAAAGCAATTGTAAAAGATAAAATAGATAACTTTGATTATGTGAAACTGAAAAGTTTCTGCATAAACAATATTAATGTACCTAAGAAGGATAGGGGGAGGAATGTGAAAAAAAAAATCTTCCAATCAAATTTCTCTGATAAAATTTAGTATCCAAATTACATAACAATTACCTGATATAGCTATTTGTCTGTCATGTCCCAATAGATAAATGGTCAATAGTTAAATGGTTAATAAAATGAATAAACAATTCTCAAAAAAAGAATTACAAACCAATATTAACAACCATATATGAAGGGTTGTTCTAAAATACTAAGAAGGATGCAAATCAAAACAATCCAGAAGTTTTACCTTATACCTTGCAAGTTGGCAAAAATAACCAAAAAATGTCAAGGGTCAATATTGAAGGAATTATGGGAAAACAGGCACATTAGTGCATTGGTGGGGCTATGAATCAGTACAACCATTTTGGAAAGCAATGTGAAATTCTGTAAATAAAATAACTAAAATGTCCAATTTTTTTGATTCAGAGATTCCATTGCTGAGTTTATATTCCATACAGGCCACTGAGAAGAAGAAAGTCTTCAAACACACCAAAATATTTATAGCAGAATTTTTGTGTGATGGCAAAGAATTGGAAACAAATGTTCATCAGTTGAAGAATGGCTAAACAAATTGTGCTACAGGAATGTAATAGAATATGAATATGAGATATAATGAATACAGAAAAGCATAGAAAAATCCATATGAATTGGTGCAGAGTGAATTTAGTAGAGCCAAGAAAATAATATATACAATAAAAATGTTCAGAAAAATAAAAAAAATCATTTACACTAATTAAAATTGAGTGCTGCAAAATTAGAAAGAGAGAGCATGATTCTTAAAAAGTAATCTGGGGAAGACATTCCCAATCTTCTCTACAAAAGTAGGAGGCACACGTTTAAGGAATTTTTCAGTATATTAATGGATTGTGCTTATTTCCTTCTCCCCTCCCCACTTCAGCCATCCCCACAATTATAAATGTCAGCAGCAAATATTATCCTAACAAACGGTCTGGAGGCTTGGCCAGACCTTCAGAGAAGTCCAGGAAATTAAACCCATTGAAGAAGCCCTGGACTAGGAGGAGTCCAGAATCTGACAGCATGGCATTGGGGTAAATTATATCTTAAACTATTTGTTTCCTCAGCATTGCCCTGAACTGATGGGTCCTCCTACATGGAGAGGCAAAGGGGTACTTAGGTCTGGGGCCCAGTTACAGTCCTATCATGAGTAATTTGGCTTTTTCACATCTGGGCCCTTGGGAAGCTAGATTTCCCAGATTTCAGACTTTTCCTGATAAGCATTAATTCATTTGCCCTCAAACCAGTCTAACACAAACTCTAAAATCACCTTATTCTTGAGATGCATTACTTTCTCAATGTGTTGCTGTTGTTTAGTTTCAGTCATGTCTGCCTCTTCTTGACCCATTTGGGATTTCCTTGGCAAGGATATTGCAGTAACTTGCCATTTCTTTCTCCAGTTCATTTTACATGTGAGAAACTGAGGCAAACGGGGTTAAGGGATTGTCCAGAGTCACACAGCTAGTAATATTTCTGAAGCTAGATTTGAACTCAAGTTTCCCTGACTCCAGATTCAGTGCTTTATTCACTATATCATTTTTTTCTTTAATAAAATCTTTTCTCACTTTACAATCTCACTGAAAAAACTCACCAATTATTCTTCTTTTCTTTCCTTTTTTCTCCTTTTCCTCCCATCTTCTCTTTTCCCTTTATTCCTTCACCACCTCTTTTCTCTCTTCTCCTTTTCTTCTTCTCTTCCTTCCATCTTTATTCTCTTTTATTCTTTCTCCTCCTCCTCTTCTCCTTTACCCCTTCTTCCTCCTTATATTCCTCTTAGCTATTTGGCCCTTACTCTAAGGCCAGTTTCCCAACTCACCAAACAGCCAATGCTATTTCTGACATAGCTATGAAATTCTCCCTGAAACCTCCAGGTCACACCTGTTTCTCCCTTTGCTTCTCTCAGGCCCACAGTGATTCAAACACCTTACAGAGGCTCCATTGGAGATAGAGCATCCTCCCAGCTCTTCCCCTTCCCACTCTGTCCATCATCTTTTTAATATTCTAGTCTGGCAAATCTCAGGATCTCAGACTTTGATTTTTTAAGGTCAGACTGTGATTCTGTAACAGATAGTACGAATGATGGCTAAGAAACTTCACACACATACCCACAAGCACCACTATGTTTGGACGTGTGTAGAGTTGCAAATATACACAGGCCCACCATGTAGGACTTTTCCTTATCTCTGGCCCAGTCCTTCCAAAGTCAGTGATGCAATGGAAAGAGCCATGAATTAGGAATCAAGAGACATGAATGTGAATCCCAGCTCAAGTATTACTGGTTCTTTGACCCTGAGCCAATCACCTCCCCTGTGATTTGTGAAAAATGGGACCCATGAAAAATGAGTAGATTTTAAGGTCTCTTCTGAGTCATCTCATAAGGGGCATCTATTGCCCCTACTTCCTTCCTCTCCCCACACCCTGTATTTGTGCATGACCTTGGGCCCTGTTCTCATGATGTACATCTGACATTGACCTTGAATTTGAAAAATTTCCTTTTTAAACAGCTTATGGGATGGGCCTGGAATCAGGCACAGACCAAGACTCAGACAGCAGGAGATGAAGCAGGGAACAGAGTTAGGATCCCAGCTGCTACAGACCCTCTTGTGGAGGCTGGGGGGATGCCGGGGACTGATGACAAGGGCTGTCCAGGAGCCCCTCAGGGAGTCAGAGCCCCCACCTGGTTCTGTGAGGCCCTTCCAGGCCATTCCCCAGAGCCAAGGCAACCCCTGGACCAAGATACTTCGAATATGGAAGGACAAAGGTTATGAGAACTTACATCTTGAGACTCAGAAGAACTTTCAGAAGCTGGGACCCATCTACAGGTAATACTTACTCTCTTAAGCTTACTGACCTCCGAGTGTCTGAACTTAAACCCTGATTGTAGAATGAGCCCTAATCCTAGTTCAAGATTGACCTCTAAGTGCACCTTAACTCTGGGTCCACACTGAGCCCCTGGCCCAGCTAGGAACTTATAATCATAGGCAAATGGGATAGAAGGGTGGGTAGCTCAGTTTCCCCCTTCCCCTTACCAGAGAGCAGCAGACACCCCAGCTGGAGGAGAAAACATTGAAATAGCATCTTTGGAATAAAGGTGGGTAGGCAGTCAGGTAGTGTTCTGGGCTTCTTTTCTAGCAAAAAGGACTCAAGTTCTACTGAGAAGGATTTAGGTTAAACCTTGCTGGTCGTCACAGCTGCAATAAATGAAGCCTTCCTCAGTGTCAGGAGCAGAGTAAGCTCTTAAATGTTTGAATGTTTGCTGGTTCAACAAACATTTCTTAAATATCTGCAGTCTTCTAGGATGGTACAAAGCTTATATTAACTGTGATGAAACTCAGATCCCAGAGAGAAGGGTTAGGAAAAAATATATAGGAAACTATAATATACATTACACTTGGTGTGCCTTAGAGAGATATGAACAAAGGGGAGTTTAAAATGTGATGGAGTGGATCAAGGAAGGATTCCTGGAGAAGGGAGCCTTGGAGCTGAACTTTGAAGGATATAGAGAATTCAACAGAGTTCCCTTAATGGTCCCTAACCTCAAGGGCTTCTTACATTGAGAAGACAATTGTTCTCCAAGAACCCCCAGGCTGAAGGGAGCCCCCTGGGAAGGGATGGTGGGCCAGGCTGAACGCTGAGCCCCAGTCTTTCCTGCAGGGACAAAGTGGGATCCATGAGCACAGTGAATGTCATGTTGCCCCAGGATGTGGAGAAGGTGCTGAAGGCCGAAGGGCAATTTCCCCAGAGGAATCAGATGGTCCCCTGGTTGTTGCACAGACAGACCCGAAAGCTCAAATGCGGCATCTTCCTCCTGTGAGTACCTGGGCAGGGCTGGGGAGCAGCACAGAGTCCCCAGGGAAGGAGGGAGGCGAGAGCAGACAGAGGTAGCCAGTGGCTCTCCCATCTCTCAGCTGGAATGGGGCAGGATTCTCAGAGCATCCCTTGTCTAAGACAACCACCCACCACCCAAGCAAGTTCCAGGAGTCCTCCTCATCAAGGAAGGAGGATGGAGGGAAGGCACAGGGAGCTCATTGTGGAACATTTCAGTGGGTGTTCAAGAAATAGATGTGGAGCTTTGGTCTCACGTGGAAATCACCCACAGAGAGGTGAATTGCCACAGTGGAATCAAACGGGCTTAGGGGATGAGACCTACTGAGAGATCCAGGCAGAGAGTCAAAGGCAGGACCTTTGGAGGTCGGAAGAAGAAAAAGAAGCAATCCATCAGTGAGATTAAGTGAATAGTGTGATATTAGTGAAAATAAGTGAATAGGACTTACCTGAGAAGTAACATTCTCAAGGTCAATTTATTATTTAGGCAAAAGTAACCAGCTGCCCCCCAGGCATCTCTGTTTGAGATCTCTCATTCTCATACATCTCAAAGTTGTTTCATTCTTTGTACCTATGGAGAGCTGCCATTCCTGTAGCTCTCTCAGGTTTGCTCAGCATATTACAAATATTATCTCATTTGATTCTTCCATAACCCTGTGAGGTGAAGGCTATCACCTTATCCCCATTTTATACAGAGAGAAACTGAGGCTCTGAGAAGTTCAATGTCTTGTTCATAAGTAATGTGTACTTGAGGCAGCTTGAAGCTGCCTTATACTTAGATCCCCAGTGTCTTGCACATAGTAGGTTCTTCAACTTGATGGCTGATTGATAGGAGGTGACAAGAGAAGCTAATACAATCCTTACCTATATTGAGCCCTGATCTATAGAGAATGTCTCTACATTATTATCACAGAGCAGACATCCAGCTCCACTGGAAAGCTTCCAGTGAAGAAGAACCTATCACCTCCTGGAAGTTAAAGAACTGGACCTGAAGTCAGGAAGATTGGAATTCAAATTCCTTTGACACTTACTAGCTATGAGATCCTGAGCAAGTCACTCCCTTCTGTCTGCCTCAGTTTCCTCATTTGTAAAGTGGGATCAATAATAGCATCTACTTTCCAAGATTGTCATGAGGGTCAAATGAGAAAACATCTGTAACATATTGTTCTTGGCACATAATAAATGCATCATCATCATCATCGCCACCACCACCATCATCCTATCCCATTGCTTCCTCCCAAAGAATTCCCTTCTCCAGGCTAAGCATTCCCAGATCCAGCTACCAATTCTCCTGTGATTTAACCCCTCATCCCTTCCTCCCCACTCCATACACCCAGTCCTTTTACTTTTTAAACTGTTGTACATAGAAGCCAATCCAACACTCCAGATGCAGTTCGATTAGGTTAGAGTCCAGCCACTCTCTCTCCTTCTTAGTCAGATTTAAATGCCCAATAGAAATTTCTGTGGTCATTAGAAGCATGAATTTAATCATTAAGGCAAATTGTGGATTTTTCTGCTCCTTTGCTTTTAGCAGCAAGAAAGAGAAAGCCCAAAGTAATATTGAAACTGGAGATGAAAATAACTGAAGTTCTCATTTATTATAGTATTAAGCCTCATTATGAAAGTCTGTCTTCCTGCTTCCTTGCCTTCTTCCTACTCTTGCTCCCATAAGCACTTCACTATGGCATTTCCCCAATTGATCTCTCAAGTCCACGATTTCTTCACAAAGATTGATCTGCTTAGTACATATATTTGTATTTATTCTGCATTAAATTTTTTTAAAACTAAGATATATTTTCCATGGAAGCTTAGAGGCTCTGCTGGTCCTGAAATCAAAAAGAATCAGCTTCCTGAATTCAAATCTGGCCTCAGACATTTACTAGCTGTGTGACCTTAGACAAGTCAATTAACCTTGTTTAACACCATTCCTTCTCCTGTAAAATTAACTAGAGAAGAAAAAAAGATATGGCAGAAGATATGGAGAAGATATGGCAAACTATATCTTTGCTAAGAAAACTCCAAATGGGGTCATAGAGAGACTGAAATGACTGAGCAACATATCCTTTCAGAGTCTCATTTCAGCCAAGAATCCCATACACAAAATCTTGGTCAACCCTGTCAGAGCAAATTGTCCAACTTGCACAGTAGCTCTAAGTTCATTTTTTCCTATTTTTCACAATGGGGACATTCCACTCAAAATATCCAAAGCCAGCAATGTGCACTCAATTCCTGGCTATGATTGTGAGTTTCCATTTTTAGACTCAGGAATCAAACCCCAATTGAATCATAGAATTATCAATTAGTCTCCATCCTAGGCCAGTCAGTCAGTCAGTCAGGTGGTTGAGCAACAAGCATTTAACAAGTACTTTACTATGTGTGAGGTATGGTGGATGTTCCTCAGATATCCTGGACCGTTTTCCCCCCTCTATCTTGCTTGGAGATCTCACCAACCCCAAGAGGTTGTCTTAGCATCTCTAACTAGATGACACTTAGATCATCTCTCTCTCACATCACAAACTTCTTATTGAGTATCTGGACTACAAATAAGTCCAGAGTTCTTTATACCACACCACAGGTACTTCCGCAGGGCACACGCTAAAGCAGAGGAAGTGGATAAATTGTGGTCATAAAGTGGTCACATATAACAAGATGGTGGAACTCCTGGGAAGAGAAAAATGTCATCAGAAGGAGAAACAAAATAAAAAATGAGCAAAGAAAGAGACCCTCATGAAGAAATGAGAGAAGGTTGAGACACAAAAAGAGAGAAAGAAATGCAAATAGAGATAGGGACCTGGAGCCACAGTAAAAGGAAAGATAGAAAATTCTGAAAAATAGAAAGTTAGGTTGCAACTCAGTGGAAGGAAAGGAGTCTCAACAGGGAAAGTTAAATCAAAATGGAATGAGCTTCCTCTAGAGGAAATAAGTTTCCCGGTAGGTCTTCCTTGTAGGTCTTCAAGGAGAAATTGTATGTCATAGGAAATGTCATAATAAGGATTCCCACTTAGGTATGGTTTAGATCACCTGTTTTCAAGGTTCTCTTCTAAGTGGAGATTCTCTAGTGTGTGAAGAGGCAGGAACTAAGATAAAAGGGAGAAGGAGGGGAGGTAAGGAAGAGTACTAAAGATGCATATGGAGGCAGAGGAAGGCATGGGCTGGTTGAGTCTGGGGTGGGGAGAAAGGATACCAACCTTGAACCCTTAATTCCAGGAATGGGAAAGAGTGGTTCAATGATCGTGTGAAGTTGAACCAGGAAGTGCTCTCCCTAAAGAGTGCTGGTCAATTCATCCCCTTGGTGAATTCTGTCTGCCAAGATTTTATTAAATACTTGAATAATCAAATCCAGAAGAATGTTCGAAAGTCTCTCACCTTCAACGTCTGCCCCTATGTTTTCAGATTCACTATGGAAGGTATGAGGTAGGGTGAAAGGTGGGGTGGGAATCTCTGTTTGGGTGGGGGTGAGGGGATAGGAGGAAGGCAATCTTAGAAGACTCCCTTGGGAAGATAAACTCAGAGCAGGATTTTGAACCATGGAAGGAGAGACAAAGTGACTGCAAGAAGGCTGAAGGTCATTCCAAATGTAGAGAAGAAGGTATGAACTGAAAGACATTTGAGTTTAGAAGAAGCCTGCTCTTCCTAAGAATGTTATTAACAGGTCTAGCTTTGGAGGTAATAAGTTTGTTTTATTCATATTGAGTTTGGGAGAACAGGGTAAAAGATAAGTTCTCTACAGAAATTGGGAAGTTTGGAGATGGAACAGGTCTAGCTTTGAAACTTTGAATAAGTTTATTTTATTCACATTGAGTTTGGGAGAACAAGGTGAAGATAGGCAGCTATGAGTTGGTTCTGTGACCCTAAAGCCCAGCAGAGAGACCAGGATGGATTGATAAACGTGGGAGTTATAAATACAGATGTCACCCTTGGATCCAGGAAGCTACGAGAAGGTACAGAGAGAGAAGAGGGCAGAAGATGGAAGCCTGGGGGTCAATACAGGGCAGAGCAAGGGTGATGAGACAACAGAGGGAGTGAGAATGAGCAGGTGAGAGAGAGCCGAGGGAGGAGGGAGCATTCAGAGAAGGCATGGGCAACAGCATCAGGAGCTGCCATAGTGGAGAAGAAAGTGGCCTTCTCTTTAACAAAAAGGGGAACTACAAAGTTATCAAGGGAGGGAAGGGAAGAAGGGCGGGCAGTACCCATCAGCCAGGCCAAGGGCACCACTCAGTCCTCTCTCTTTTCCCATCCCCATTCTTCAGCGGGTACCTATGTCTTATATGGAGAACGGCTGGGGCTGCTAAGCAACAACCCAAATCCTGATGGTCTGAAATTCATCCAGGCCACGAACAACATAATCTCTTCCACATCCCTGCTGCTCTACACGCCGCTGGTCCTCAGCCAATTGATCAACTCCAAGTTGTTGAAAATGCACTTGGAAGCTTGGGACGATATTTTCCAGTATGGTGAGGAGGGCTTCTCCTGGCCCCCACCCTGGGCCTGGGGAGAAAGGGAGAAGAGGGGGAGGTGAGGGAAGGGAGCAGTAGTAATAGAGTGTTTTACAACATAGAATTTTTTATTGTTGTTCAAATAAGAGGGAAATTGGAGCAAAGAATTTTAAAGCTGGTGCATATTATGGCATAAAATGTTAGAGCCGGGAGGACCCTCACAAAAGAGAACAGACATTTAAATCTTGGGTTCCAATCATGGTGCTTCTTTTCTGTGTCTCTCTGGCTAAATTAATCTCTTGGTATCTTGGTTTTCCCATTTGTAAAGTGAGGGTACTTACAGTACCAATGTCAAGGGACTATTTAAATTGGAGAAATGGAAGAATGAAGAGAGGAAGAGGGAGAAGGTGGGAAGATGGGAGGGGAGAAGGAGAAGCATCCATCTTGGGAGTGTGGGAGGCCCAGAGTCATGAGAAAAGGGCTCAGTTATAATATCCCTTCAGTCTCTTTATTCTGATCTTCCTCCATCCCCTCTAGCTGACAAGTGTATTCAGAAAATCTACCAGGAGATGTGTCTGAATGGCTCATCCGAATACTCGGGTATCATGGCTGAACTGCTGATGAGGGCTGACCTCTCTCTAGATGCCATTAAAGTCAACATAACGGAACTCACGGCTGGAAGCGTGGAAACGGTTAGGGCCTACCTGGGCAGCAACATCACAGAACAAGATACCCAGTGACCACCCAGATGCCAAAGCCCACCTCAAATGACCATTGAACTCTTAGCATCTTTTTTCCTGCCCCCTGACCTCTCTTTTTTCCCTTGCTTGGACACCTCTCTCCCTCCACCTGCCCTTCCCCCCCCCTTTATGGAATATCTTCTCCTATTAGAATGTAAATTCCTTAAAAGCAGGGTTAACTTGCTTGCCTATATTTATATCTCCAGCATTAGCAAAGTGCTTGAAACATAGTAAGTACTTAAGTGTTTGACTTATCTAAAGATCTGTCTCTGTCTCTTTATCAACCTATCTATTCCTATCTATCTATTGGTCTATCTGTCTGTCTGTCTGTCTATCTATCCATCCATCCATCCTGTCAGTCTAGTCTATTTGCCTTCCTGCCTGCATTCCAGTCTATCCACCTGCCTGCTTGCCTACTCTCCTGCCTGTCTACTTGTCCTGCCTATCTCACCTCTCTGTCTGTCTGTCTCTCTATCTCTTAATCTCTTAATACCTATTCCTATCTATCTATCTATCTATCTATCTATCTATCTATCTATCTATCTA
>JAJPUD010000503.1:309533-345853 GCA_023553655.1 Myrmecobius fasciatus
CTATCTATCTATCTATCTATCTATCTATCTATCTATCTATCTATCTATCTATCTATCGGTCAGTCTGTCTATTGCTCTGCCTGTCTGTCTATCTATCCATCCATCCATCCTGTCTGTCTAGTCTGTTTTGCCTACCCACCTGCCTTTCTGCTTGTTCTCCTGCCTCAATGAGGACTATGGTGAGTCCAAAGAAGCCCCTGAAGTCTTGGGTGAGGGAAGATCCAGCTCAGCCACAGGACTGCAAACTCCATTTTCTGTGTGTTTATATGCTCAGAACCATGGCCTGACCCGCTGGGACAGCAGAAGTAGCCCTTGCTGCCCTATAGGACCCCAGGTCCAAAAGGCTGACTTGCCCACCTCAGAGAGCCCTTTGGTCTGAGAGGGAGACGCCAGCACCTGGCTCCATTGACTTAAGCCCTGCTCCCTTCACAGACAGCATTCCCTTTGGTAGCAACCCTCTTTGAGCTGGCTCGGAACCAAGACCTGCAGAGTGCTTTGAGAACAGAGAGTATGGAGGCAGAGACACGGCTCAAAGAGCAGCCCCAGCTCTTGGTCAAGGAGCTGCCCCTGCTGCGTGCTGCCATAAAAGAGACCCTGAGGTTTGTGGGGTAGCGATGGAGAATGAGTAGTAGGGTATGAGGGGGATTGGCTGTAAAACCCAGAGCCGGCGGTCCTCCCTGACCAAACTGGGAAATCAGAGGTGATTTGGTTTCTGGTACCCACTTCTGATTCCTTTACCTGTCCTGGGACTTCCAGAGGCTAGTGCCTACGGGATTATCTCCCACTGCAGCCAATTTCAAGTATTCTTCTGGAAGTTATTTAGTTTCTCAGGGTTTCAGTTTTCTCTTCTGAGAAATAAGGGAGATAGACTAGATGGTTTTTAAATACTCTATATCTATAATATTATGATCTCAGACTCCTTAGGACAGGTATAGAAGGCCAGAGTGGGAGAAGACTTCAAAGGTTAATTTAAAAAATAAAAAAATAAAATAAAATATGACTAAAATAGTATATGACTGCCCCCCAAAAGTTATCTCATCAAAACCTTATCCAATGAAGAAATTCCTCTTAAATCTGCCCTGAAGGCTGATCAATCACCTTCTTTGATACTTCCAATGACAAGGTGCTCACTACCTCATTTTTCATTATGGATTCCCATATATCCCTCTCTCATTTTAAATTATTTTTTAAATCTTAAGCTGACTTCCTCATAACTTCCCCTTTTTGATCCTTGTTTTTTTCTCTGAGAACAGAGAACAAATGTGTTAACTCAACTCTAAAATGGTTCTTAATATATTTGTAGAGAGCCACTATAGACCCCTCTGGGATAAATGGCTCAGTTACGTTCTCTCACTTTCATCTGTGTGAAATACCCTTAGCCTGTGAATGGCCTGATTTGAAATTTGTTTTGTTTTTTTGTTGGGTTTTTTGGAGGATCTGAAGGGATGGCAGAGATACTTTAGAGAGCAATACAGTATAAGTTTTAGAAAAAGTATGGTCGATAGGAATGGGAGAGAAAATGGGAGATAGGACTGGTAAAAAGAATGATGGGGAAAGGATATGATGGGATAAAGGTCACCTCTGGTTGAGTGCAAGTGTGAGCGAGCTCCCTTCTTGGCTCTCCTCTCCAGGCTTTACCCAGTTGCTTCAGTTATACATCGCTACTTGGCCAAGGACACGGTCCTGCAGAATTATAATGTTCCAGCTGGCGTGAGTCTACACCATTCTGGCCCTAGAGGACCATAATGGGGAGAAATACACCTGATCCTACCCCATCCCACTCCATCATCTTCTCCCCAGCCATTCCTTCATCCCTGACCCATCTCACCACCCCACAGCCCAGGCCCTGAGCATCCTGTCCACCTTACAGACCCTGATCCAGATTTTCCTCTATGCCATGGGCCGCAGTCCAGAGGTGTTTGTCAGACCTGAACACTATGACCCGTCCCGCTGGCTGACCCCCACCTCGGAGCAGACCAATAATCAGATCTCCAACTTCCGCTACTTGTCCTTTGGCTTTGGGGTTCGCCAGTGCATCGGCCGAAGGCTAGCTGAGACTGAAATGCTCCTCTTGTTGCACCATGTGAGTGGACTGAGTGGAGGTCAATCCACCAGATGGGGGAAGGGTTTGGGGTAGCTTTAGAAGGGAATACAAGAATTTTAGAGCTGCAAGAGACCTTCAAAGGCCATATTTGTTCAAACTTAACCCAAATTTCCAAGCCATGATTGTCCAGCCTTTGATCAGATATCTGAAAGGACAGATCCCGACTGAGGCACTCCTATAGAGTACTGTAGGTTATCTCTATTTATCTTTATTTTATTTTTTGCTGGAGCAATTGGGATTAAGTGACTTCCCAGGGTCACACAGCTAGGAAGTGTTGAGTGTCTGAGGTCAAATTTGAACTCAGGTCCTCTTGACTTCAGGGCTGGTGCCACCTAGCTGCCTCTTTATCTTTATTTCTTAGAAAAGTTTTGTTATTGAGCTGACATGTTCTTCCCTATAATTTCTACTCAGTAGAATCCTACTACTTAGGACCAAATAGCCCTCTTTTTTTTTTTATTTTGCTTTTTGCTGAGGCAATTGGGGTTAAGTGACTTGCCCAGGGTCACACAGCTAGGAAGTGTCTGAGACCAGATTTGAACTCAGTTCCTCCTGACTTCAGGGCTGGTGCTCTACCCACTGCGCCACCTAGCTGCCCAAATAGCCCTCTTTTATGCAAACTATCCCTTCAGAAATTAAGAGGAAATACATCTATGCCTCTTTGAACTATTCTCCAACATTACTAGAATTTTAGGATTAGAAGTAAGTCTTATAGTGGGAGGGTGTAGAACAGTGGCCTGTGACCCTACCAAGAAAAAAATGGGGGGAGAACAGAGGTCAATGGAAAGGAGCAGACTTTTCAAGAGACAAGGAGACCCTTAGGATTCTGGGAGCCAGAATCTGAGACTGAAGGGGACAATTAACTGAAATGCATGTATCTGTTTCAGATCTTGAAAAATTTCCATGTGGAGACCTTATGTAAGGACAACTTGGACCTGACCTACCGCTTTGTCCTTCACCCCAAATCCTTCCCACTCTTTACCTTCCGGATGCTCAATTAACCTTGCATCCTTTCCTCAGTAAGCAGAATCCCTGCCTGGTCCCAGCCCTTGGACTGAGTCCCTTTAGTGTTTGACAGTGTGCAACTTGAAATAAAAAGAACTGGTTTGCAATCATGGCTCTGCTGTTTCCTAACTGTGTGTCTCTAACTTGTTGAGTGACATCTCTACAATCACTTAATTCCAGGAGGGAGTTGGATGAAATGACTTCTCAGGTCTCTTTCCATTTTTCCATTCTAGATTTTATGTTCTAAGGTTCCTTCCAGCATTCAATTGCAAAACATTCAATGGAAACATTGAATTGGCATTCAATGCAAGCATCATTTCCCAATTTTGAAGATGGAGAAAGTAATAAAGATTTGTCCAACATCCTGCAGAAAGTCCTTGGTAGAGCTGGAGTTCAAGTTGACACACCTTGATTTTAAGACCAAATGCATCAATGTTCTTTAGCAGAGGTGTCAAATATGCAACTTTGGCCTATGTATGTGGAATCTTTGGGATATATTTAATAAAATGAATTAAAAATGCAAACAAATATGCATGATGTAAATGTGTGGTTTTCTAGGTCAATATGCCACACTCAGACATGGTTTGATCCCTGGTCCTTCCACAACTATACCTGCTTTTAAATTCACAAAACTCCATATTATCAAAGCAGAAAGGGACTTGAGAATCTGTCATACCTGAGGAAGAGCTCCCTCTCCTATTTCCCTGAAAAAGAATTATCCCCTTATATGACCAAGGATCCCTCTTGTGCTTCTTTGAAGAGGGTTATGAGACTTGGGGCTGTCCTGAAGTAAAACCATCATCTTTGGCACTTATACCATCTGAGTGCCACAATTTAGGAAAGACATTGACAAAACAGAGTTGGGAAAGGGGATGAATTGAGAGCATACTGTACTAGGATCAAAACTGAAGATACGTATCCTAGAGAAAAAAAAAGACTTCAAAGGATGTAACAGCTTTCTTTGAATATTTAAAAAGAATATGTTGAAAACATTAGATAAGATAGTACCTGGAACAATGACTTTAAATTACAGAGACAGGTTATATGTAAGAGGAAAAAAACCCAAACAATATTTCCTAATAAAATGTACTGCCTTGGGAGAAAGTGGGTTCCTTGAGAGCTTTAGAGAAAAGCTAGAGAAAGCACTTGTTGGGCACATGATAGAGAATGGATTCTTAGTAGATAGATGACCTCTGAGTTTCTTTATTAAACTGTGATTCTCCCATTTTCTGTTTTTCTGATATTTCCACTGCTCTCTGCCCTGGTTAGGTCACAGCTAGACTACTGGGTCTACTTATGGAAATACATAGACAATTTGGATTTGGTAATAACCAGTTAACCTGATTTTGCTTTACGTAATTTAGGTAAAGGATTTACTAAGTGTTCTTTGAGATTTGTTCCAATCCAATCTGCTCCAATCTGAGCTTCTATTCATAAAACCCACTTTCAGAAATTTAATTTCAAAATTGTCCTAAGGAATCTTTGTTAGCTTTCTCTACATTAGTCCAAAATGATGAAAAGGTCCTTTTGGTATGGATTCTTCAATGAATACACTTCATCTGGTCAGAAAGAATATCTTCCTTTTAGATAGATATAGACATAGATAGATAGATATGCCTTTCTTCTCATGCAAAGGCTACATATATTTAAGGAGCTAAGTGGCTTAGAAAGTAAAAATGCTAGAACTGGAGGCAGGAAAACCTAATTCCAAAGTCTGCCTCGGAGAATTTCTTAACTGTATAATGCTGGGCAAGTCATTTAACTTCTCTCAGCCTCAATTATTTTCTTATGATTTGGAAGGAATCCAATTTTAAATTGGACAGCCAGATGGCACAGCTTAGGCTTGGAATCAGGAAGACTTGCTTTTGTAAGTTTAAATCCAGCCTCAGAAAAATCACTAGTAGTGTGGCCTTGGGTAAATCATTTATTCCTATTTTCCTCAGTTTCCTCATCTCTAAAAATGAAGGAAATGGCAAACCACCTTAGTATCTTTGCCAAGAAAACTCCAAAATGTAGTCACAAAAAGTTGGATGTGACTGAACAGCAGCAAATAAAAATTTTAAATTAGTTCACAAATCTTTTGCAAATCAATTATTTTTGATAGTAGATACCATCTTCTATTTTTTCAATCTTTTGACTGTATACATACACACATATATATTTATGTATACATATAATAAAGTCAAATATTTACACATGTATATATGTATATATACATAAGTATGTGTTTATACACATATGCATATGTATATATAGTCATATATATACATATCTATGTATATAATGGGTGTTGTAATTAAATAAATTCTGTTTCTTCATTTTATTTTTCAGTGTACTACTTAATAAACTAAACAATTTATTCTACTTCTACAATATTTCTTCACTATGTTCAATCTTTTCTTGTTGATTTTTATATTGACAGCTTCTTTCCTTCTTTAGGACTTGGGGCATTCTTGGATGGGTTGAGTAGAGCTTCTTGATCTAGTCTACTCTATAGTATAAATGCCATTGACACTGTCAGTCCACATGAGGTTCCTGGTAGTAGGTTCCCCCAACCTCTGCCCACCATTTCCATCTCCTGCCATACAAGTGGCTAGATTTTGCCTTCTTTTCCTTTCATGATCTCCAGTTCCATCCCCTACTGTGACAAGACTGAACCTTGATTGGATGTGGGAAATCAGGCTCATCTCAAGATGTACTGTCCAACCTCTCTGTAACTGAAACCCAGACACTCACCTGGTCACATCTCCTGCAATGGCTCCCTGAGGAGCCTAGAGCCAACTTTCTCTCCCTGTGCAGTGACCTTTGGGAACTACTTCTGTTCTAGCCATCTGGGCTGAGGATCTAACTTTGGATTCTCAATTACCAGAGTCCTGACTGGGATAAGATCCACTTATAGGAACCCACACATCTCTTCTCCCTACCTTTCCTACCTTTCACCTCATTTACCTGAGCATGTTTAGGCTTTTCCAGCTTGTCTCCTCTCTTCCCTCTTACATATTCCTGGTCATCTTTCATGTATTTCTGGAATGGAATGAGTTTATTTGTGTTTCTTTTTGGTTTTTACTATCATGAGTTTAAATAAAGCCTCAGACACTTTCTAGAACCTGAGCAAGTCACTTAAACCTGTTTGCCTCAGTTTCCTCATCTGTGAAGTGAGATGGAGAAGGAAATGGCAAATAATTATACTTATCTTTGCCAAAAAAGCCCCAAATGGGATCAGAGAGTTGAACATGACTGAAATGACTATATGGTGACAAATTATTGGTCTGTTTGGGATGCATTTCAAATGCTTGCTGGTCATCATGTGGAAAAGCAAGACTTGTCTACAATCTTTTGCATGATCATTTTAACCTAAAATATTGTATTATGTGTATGTATTTCTGTCACAGAGGAGGGTTTGATTTAGAAAAAGGTGGAAAATTGCAGAAGGCAAAAAGAAGCCATAACCAGGTGGGGTAGAACCAACCCATCTGTGACCTCTGTTGCCAGGAAGCCTGAGGCTGGTAGATCACTAGAGCTCAGAAATTCTGAGTTACATTGACTTAAGCTCTTCAGGTAGGTATCTGTACAAAGTCTTGTACCATTATGTCAAACCTCTAGGCAGTTAGAAATCAAAATTCTTCTGTCAATTTGTGTTTAAATCTAATAAAAACTAATCTAAAAATTAAATCTAAAAAATCTAAAATCTAAAAATTTAATCAATCTTAAAAAACCCCAACCAAATCAAAATGCAGCAAAACACCAAAAAAAGTGAGACAGCAATAAAGCATTAAAAAAAATCACTTCTACCCAAGAATTTTATGTTTCTCAAGTAAGAATTAGAATTACTCAAGCGCTTAAGCATAATTATTCACATTAAAAAAATAAACAAATAACAAATGAGTGAAGAAAGCATGGCTTGCCCATCACTACCTACATCTTAGACAGTCACTGTATAGGCACCAGCATCAAAAAGGGAGACAGAGCAAGGGGGTTTCCTCTGGGAAATTGAGCTGGGTCCCAAGTCTCTCCCTGAAATAAAGCTCTCTCTAAAAAACTCAATCCTCCCATTGATGCTGCAAGTCACTAGTCAGGGAATACTACCTAAAGGGCAGTGGAGAGGTGCTGAATATGCAGCATATTATTAGCCAAACAGCATACAGAGATGTAACCAGAGACATGTTTGATCAGAAAAAAGGTGAGCTGGTCATGGAATGAGAACAATGAACAACTGATATGTGCACCATTGATGAATGATGCTCAGCACTTAGTAGGTGCTCAAGAAGGCTTTAATGAATTAAACTGAAATGTCAAGAGACTGGTGGCCAACAGGCTACCAGCATATTGGGTAGACTTTTTTTTTATTAAAGCTTTTTTATTTGCAAAACATATGTATGAGTAATTCTTCCATATTGACCCTTGCAAAGCTTTCTGTTACAAGTTTTCCTCCCTAGTCCCCACCCTTCCCCTAGATGGCAGGAAATCCACTACATGTTAATTATGTTAAAGTACTTGACAAATTGAATATATGTATATATATATTTCCACCTTTATCATTGTTGTGCAAGAAAAATCGTATCTAAAAGAAAAAAAATCTGATAAAGGAAACACAATGCAAGCAAACATCGATAGAGAGCATGGAAATGTTATGTTGTGGTCCACATTTCACATCCCTCTCTCTGGGTGTATATGGCTTTCTTCACTGAACAATTGGAATTTGAAACATTTCATTGTTGAAGGGAGCCATGTCCATCAGAATTGATCATCATATAGTCTTGTTGCTGTGTATAATGATCTCCTGGTTCTGCTCACTTCGCTCACCATCAGTCCATGCAAGTCTCTCCAAGCCTCTCTGAAATCATCCTGCTGATCGTTTCTTACAGAGCAATAATATTCCATAATATTCATATACCATAATTTATTCAGCCACTCTCCAATTGATGGGCATCCCTTCAGTTTCCGGTTTCTAGCCACTACAAAAAGGGCTGCCACAAACATTCTTGCACATGTGGGTCCCTTTCCCGCCTCTAAGATCTCTTTGGGATATAGGCCCAGTAGAAACACTGCTGGGTCAAATGGTATGCACAGTTTGGTAACTTTTTGAGCATAGCTCCAAATTGCTCTCCAGAATGGTTGGATCCATTCACAGTCCCACCAACAATGTATCAGTGTCTCAGTTTTCCCACATCACCTCCAACATTCGTCATTATCTTTTCCTGTCATTTTAGCCAATCTGACAGGTGTGTAGTGTGGTACCTCAGAGTTGTCTTAATTTGCATTTCTCTGATCAATAGTGATTTGGAGCACCTTTTCATGTGACTAGAAATAGTTTTAATTTCATCATCTGAAAATTGTTCATATCTTTTGACCATTTATCGATTGGAGAATGGCTTGAATTCTTATAAATATGAGACAATTCTCTATATATTTTAGAGATGAGACCTTTATCAGAACCTTAAATGTAAAGATGATTTCCCAATTTATTGCTTTCCTCCTAATCTTGTCTGCATTAGTTTTGTTTGTACAAAACCTTTTTAACTTAATATAGTCAAAATTATCTATCCAGTGTTCAATTAAGGGTTCCAGTTCTTCTTTGGACATAAATTTATTCCATCTCCACAGGTCTATACTATGTTCCTCTAATTTGCTTACAATATCACTCTTTATATCTAGATCATGAACCCATTTAGATCTTATCTTGGTGTGTGGTGTTAGGTGTAGGTCAAGCCCTAATTTCTTCCACACTAGTTTCCAATTTTCCCAGCAGTTTTTGCCGAATAGTGAGTACTTATCCTAAAAGCTGGGGTCTTTGGATTTATCAAACACTAAATTGCTAAAATTATTGCCTAGTTTATCCTGATATCCTATCCTATGCCACTGATCGACTACTCTATTTCTTAGCCAGTACCAAATGATTTTGATGACCACTGCTTCACATTACATTACATACAGTTTTAGATCTGGGAGAGCAAGACCACCTTCATCGGCCTTTTTTTTCATTAATTCTCTTGAAACTCTTGACCTTTTGTTCTTCCAAATGAATTTTGCTACTATTTTTTCTAGATCTGTAAAATAATTTCTTGGGAGTTTGATTGGTATGGCACTAAATAAGTAAATTACTTTGGGTAGTATTGTCATTTTTATTATATTCACTCGGCCTACCCATGAGCACTTAATATTTTTCCAATTGACTAGGTCTGATTTTATTTGTGTGGAGAGTGTTTTATAGTTTAGTTCGTATAGTTCCTGACTTTTCCTTGGCAGATAGATTCCCAAATATTTTATACTATAATCTCTCATTTTGAATTGAATTTCTTTTTGTATCTCTTGCTGCTGAACTTTGTTGGTAATATATAAAAATGCTGATGATTTATGTGGATTAATTTTGAATCCTGCCACTTTGCTAAAGTTGTGAATTGTTTCTAGTAGTTTTTTAGTTGAGTCTCTAGGGTTCTCTAAGTATACCATCATGTCAACTGCAAAGAGTGATAATTTGGTTTCCTCATTACCTACTCTAATTCCTTTAATCTCTTTTTCTTCTCTTACTGACAAAGCAAACATTTCTAATACAATATTAAATAGTAATGGTGACAGTGGGCAGCCTTGTTTCACTCTTGATCTTATTGGGAATGGTTCTCGTTTGTCCCCATTACATATGATGCTTGCTGATGGTTTTAAGTAGATATTATTAATCATTTTAAGGAAAAGCCCAATTATACTTATACTCTCTAGTGTTTTTAATAGGAATGGGTGTTGGATTTTATCAAATGCTTTTTCTGCATCTATTGAGATAATCATATGATTATTTTTAGTTTGGTTATTAATATAATTGATTATGCTGATAATTTTCCTAATATTGAACCAGCCTTGCATTACTGGTATAAATTCTACTTGGTCATAGTGTATTATCCTGGGGATGACTTTCTGTAATCTCATTGCTAATATCTTATTTAAAATTTTTGCATCAATATTCATTAGGGAAATTGCTCTATAGTTTTCTTTCTCTGTTTTCACCCTACCTGGTTTAGCTATCAGCACCATATTGGTCTCATAGAAGGAATTTGGCAGTATACCTTCTTTCCCTATTTTTTCAAATAGTCTATATAGTATTGGAATTAATTGTTCTTTGAATGTTTGGTAGAATTCACATGTAAATCTATCTGGCCCTGGAGATTTTTTCTTAGGGGGTTGATTAATAGCTTGTTCTATTTCTTTTTCTAATATGGGGCTATTTAAATAATTTATTTCCTCTTCTGTTAACCTGGGCAATCTATATTTTTGTAGACATTCCTCCATTTCATTTAGATTATCAAATTTATTGGCATAAAGTGGGGCAAAGTAACTCCTAATTATTACTCTAATTTCCTCTTCAGTGGAGGAAAGTTCTCCCTTATCATTTTTGAGACTAACAATTTGATTTTCCTCTTTCCTTTTTCTAATCAAATTAACTAAAGGCTTATCTATTTTGTTGGTTTTTTTCATAAAACCAACTCTCAGTTTTATTTATTAATTAAATCGTTTTCTTATTTTCAATTTTATTAATCTCCCCTTTTATTTTCAGAATTTCCAATTTGGTATTTAATTGAGGGTTTTTAATTCGCTCTTTTTCTAGCTTTTTAAATTGTAAGCCCAATTCATTGATCTTCTTTTTCTCTATTTTATGCAAGTAAGCCTCTAGAAATATAAAATTACCTCTTATAACTGCTTTGGCCGTATCCCACAAATTTTGGTATGTTGTCTCATTATTGTCATTCTCCTGGATGAAATTATTGATTGTGTCTAAGATTTGCTCTTTCACCCATTCATTCTTTAAAATTAGATTATTTAATTTCCAATTAACTTTTGGTCTATTTTCTCCTGGCCTTATATTACATGTGATTTTTATTGCATCATGATCTGAAAAGGATGTATTTACTATTTCTGCCTTTCTGCATTTGATTTTGAGGTTTTTATGCCCTAACACATGGTCAATTTTTGTATAAGTTCCATGAACCGCAGAGAAAAAAGTAAACTCTCTACTGTCTCCATTCAGTTTATTGGGTAGACTCTTAATGAAGAAATATAGATCAGGGAACAGTCCCACAGGCTGAGAGGGCTGAGATGGGTTTCCATCTATATCACCAAAGGAAACACTCACATCAAAGAGGTCAAGGATTTACCTAAGCACAGTAGTGACATTAGATAGTGGTGCTTCAAGGATCTGTGGCCATTGCCAAGGTGAGCACTTCCAGCTCCACGTTTATGATCCTATCATTCTTCATGGGAAGTCCACCTGCCATGATGGGAGCCTTTCTCTTGAATTTCTTTCAATTAAATTCAATAAGTACTTATTAAATACCTACTTTATGACTTGTCCCATAGTAGGAGCCTTTGAAAACACTAGTTCAATTCTCTAAAATGGCATGTCAGTGGAGGAAGCCTTTACTGAAGGTACATCTTTACATATGGTCAAAATACAAGGGTAGGGAAAAAACTGTTTTTTTCCCTGAGGCAATTTGGGGTAGGTGACTTGTCCAGGGTCACACAGCTAGGAAGTGTTAAGTGTCTGAGACCACATTTGAACTCAGGTCCTCCTGACTTCAGGGCTGGCGCTCTATCCACTGCGCCACCCAGCTGCCCCCAAAAAACTGTTTTCAACAAAAATTCTTTACTATTCAAGTCTCTCAGGTTTAGAGTTCATATGAACAGAAGGAGTCGAACTCTTCTAGGTAACATTTTGTATCTCTAGGTGGTTTGGAAAGAGCCTCCTACCAGGTGAGCTGGACAAAGACCAGCCCCCAGGGAGTGACCAATCCATGGAATCCCAGATTCATTTTATGGATAAGGAAATAGAATCCCACAGATGCTGGGAAATTTGCCCCAAATCACACAGGTAGTCATAGACGGAGCAACCCAGATCTTCTGACCTTAGGTCCAGCTTTCATTCAATACTTGCTAATAATATACTGTGCAGGAAAAAAAAAAAAAAAAAAAAGCTTAGATAAGATGTGATCCCTGAACTCATGGACTGTCTAGTCATGTTATCTCCTAAATTGGAAGTGGTTAGTTATTGAGTCTGATACTCTCATTTGACAGACAAGGAAAATGAGCTTTAGAGAAGAAAAGGAAATGAATCACCTGAAATCATAGAGCCAGGTGCCATAAGGAGCAGTGATAAGGAGAAGAAAATAGCAATATGAAGGTAATCACATCATAGGATTGAAAGGAAAATAAGGGGATTCTCTCCTTTCCTCTGTGTCCTGTTTCCCTTGTCTCTCCTTCCTCTCTGTCCATTCCCAATTTCTTTGCTCTCTCAAGGATCTATGGGGCAGCTACTCCATTCACCACTAGCAATCTGCAGAGTTTCCATCTCTGAACAAAATGAATTCCCTAGTGACCGATTTTCTGGCCTCCACATCCAGTCTCATCCTCCAGTACAAACCCTTCCTCTGCCACAGCAGCCACCTGAGTTCACCTTGTCCAGGCCTGGTTGCTATCATTGATAGGCTTCCTGATCCTTCCCAATTATTTCAGCATTCTGTTCACCACCTTCTTCTCTACGTCAGTGCCTTCTGATTTCCATTTCTATGAGGATGTTCTCCAATTCCCTCAGTTTCCATAAGCTTACCTTCCTGAGGGAAGAATGGATGCCAGCTGACGTCAATCCTGGAGGTGAGTCAGGGAAGGGAACTGTGGGTCTGTAATGAGTCTATTCAAAGTCTATTTTTTAAAAAATGAGCTTAAAAATGGGCCTCAGCCTGTGCTTCTCATAGTCCGATTCCTCCTCTGATGCCATTTTGGCCAATCACTAGTAGTTCTTTTATGATCTAGAAAATAAAGACATTAAACTAAACTGGTTTGGGGGAGAAGATTGAGGTTAAATCTAGGGAGCAGAGTCACATGATTAGATTAGATTAAATAAAGCCTTTTTAAAGTATTTTCTAAATGACAGGCACTGTGCTTAGCTGGGAATAGAGTACAATCATAAATAAAGACAATCTGTGTTCCTAAGCCTAAATTCTTTTTTTTAATTATTATTCCCATTTTATTTATTTTTAAAGTGTTTTATTTTCAAAACATATGCACAGATAATTCTTCAACATTGACCCTTGCATAGCCTTGTATTTGAGATTTTCCCTTTCTTCCCCCAATTCCTTCCCCTAGATTTAAGCCTACATTCTAATGGGGAGAAACTATGCATGAAAAGGAGCTAGCCAGCAAGATTACAGATTGATCTCTATAAATATTTTCTCTCTCACACATACACACATGGAAATATGTGCTACAGGTAGAATAATTATTAAATTATTAATTTAATTAATTAATCAAAATAAATTATTACTATTAAATCCAACAGAGAAGACCTCAGGGCAAAGTTAAAAATTTTAATGCATAAGGACTCAGTGTCTCTTTCCCACCAGCCATCCAGTTTCAGGGCCAGTGAGCATAGATAAATTTCCAGGTCTTAGATGGGGACCTATACTACTGCAATGACTTTGCAGGAATACACAGTACCTGCAGCATATGAGAAACAGCAGATGCTGATTCTATACCGCCAAATAAAAGAAAGGAGTGTAAAGGGAAAAAGTGGGAGAGGTACCCATATTGGGCAGCTTCATTAGTACTGAAGGAAGTGGTACAAAAACCCATCTGAAATCACCCTTCTTCTCCTGGAGACATTCCCCAGGAGATTGACTGCCTGAGACTGTAGGAACTTTCCCTTTCCATCTTTTTGAAGCTGCAAAGAGAGATTCTGCCCAGCTACTTGAATGAAGGGGCAACAGAATCAAGCAGACTAGTATAGGTATTGAACCGGATTGAAAAGGGGCTAAAAATCCATTCAGATCCAATATTCTCCCAGAAGTTCTTCAAGACTGGGATGCTGGCAAATAAGCCCCATGTTCCCTCAAAACAAGGAATCGGAGGCAGTCTGGTAATCTAGGTTCAGGAAAATTTAAAAAAAATTGAGGGTCTAAACTGATTTACCGTGGACAGAATCACTTGATCATTGACAAGTGAATCAATAACTTTAGTGAGAAGGAGTTTCAGAGTGGAAAGTTACATAAATGGGAAAGATAGAAAGGAGAAAGTAGAAGGGAATTTAGCTAATCCAAGAGTGAATAAAGAAAGGTAGTGATTCCAATATTCTTCAGGAAATAAAAGATACTGGAGAATAGAAAAAAAATGGTGAAGGAGGACTTAGACCAGGAAATTGGAAGGGGAAAGTGGTCTCAGCCCAGAGCAGAAGAAAAAATTTGAAGAACATCTCCAATGTCAGTTTATGGTGGGAAACAAGGACCTCATTATGTGGTTATTCTATGAAGAGGCCAGCTTCTCTGAGACAGTAATTTATTATAATGGACAGCATCCTGTTGTCTCCCATAATTAATGTGTGAATTTCTAGGGGCAGGAAATACCCAGAATTAATAGATAAAAGGGAGGATATGTTGGTGAAGAGTCAGTGATTATATGTCACACCCTTTGGAAAGAAAACTGAACATGATGAAGAAAAGAAGTGAGATCAGAACATAGGATTTGGGATGCAGGGTAATTTCCACCATAAGACACTCCTATATTATATTCCTCACAAAATGATATTTGTAAAAGTAAATCATAACAGAAAAACAGGATGATTTGTCACAACAGAGCAAAAAAGATTCCCAACTTCTCTGTTTCCTCATAAATGCAACATAGAACTGATACTTTGTACTTGACAAAGACCTAAACATGATCAATTGTTTATCTGTGCACCTGTACCTTGCCTAAGGGTAGGGGAATTCCACTCTACTCCATACTCTCGACGATTAAACAAACTAGAAATATTATATTCTATTTAGAACAGGAAGATCTATGGTCCCATACAATACTATAAACATACATTAAGTGCCTACTACGAGTTAGTCCCTTTGCTAAGCACTAGGATACAAATAAAAAGAAAGAAAAAAGGCTGTATCTGCCCTCAAGGAGTTTACAATCTATTGGGGAAAGGTAAAAAGCAATTAGAAACTGAGGGAAGGGGACTAATACTGAGGGGAGCAGGAAAGGAGAGTTAAAGCAAACATTGCAGAACTTCCAGAAATAAAAGTATTTCAATATAAATAATTTTGAAATATTATAACATTTATTATATCATTTATGCATAAATATATTATATATTATATATAAATTTAAAAATAAAATAAAAACATTAATTAATTTTGTTGTAATCCTGTGTATCTTATTGTATGCTTTTAAAAACATTATTCTGAAAAGGGGTCCCAAGGCTTTATCAGACTGCCCAAAATCTGTCTTACTTGGCAATCTCATTAGCTCTCATGTGTTCAGTTGTCACTCTGGCAGAGAGATTTTTCAGATCTATCCATCCAACCCTAATTGTCCTCTTGATCTCCAGTCTATTTAAGCACCCTTGGTCACACACCATTTCTCCCTGTTCCAGAGAATGTCTGCCTATATTCTAAGCTCACTGAGGGCAGGGTTTAAGTCTGTTTCTTCTTTTTCTCCATAAGATCATGTTCTCCAGAAGGACAAGGCTTTGGCTCTCTTCCCCAGATTACCATCCTCTCACTTGCTCAGGCTCACAACATGAGTTGTGAGTCTTTCTTGACTCTTTATCATTCTTCATATCCAATCAGTTGCCAAGTCCTGTGATTTCTACCTTCAAAGCATTTCTTTTTTTTATTTCCCCATCAGTTCTTCCCTGTATGATCCCAATAGCTCATTGGTTGTTCTTCATTCAGCTGCCAAAGTGATCTTCCTAATGCATAAACCTATAAATTCTGCTAGTTCCCTATTATCACTAAGATCGAATATAAAATGGGCTGTTTGGCTTTTAAAGCCCTCCAAAAGCCTTCTTACTTTCCCCAGCTTCTTACCTCTCACCCTTAGCCTTCTGTATATTCAGCCATCCAGGGACATCGGCTTCCTTCTTATTCTTCTGACAAAACACTCCATTTCCTGATTATAAGCATTTTCTCAGCCTGGTCCTCCATTCCTCCAATGCTCTCACTCCTCCTACTTTCCAGCTTTCCTGGTTTTCTCAAGTTTCAGCTAAAATCCCATCTTCTGCAAGAAGGTTTTCACAGTCCTCCTTAACTATCAATTTATCTTATCTATCTTTTATTTGTACATAGATTTTGCATATTGATGCAAATCAGAAAAAGCTTGAGGGCAGAGACAGTTTTGTATTCTCAATAATTAGCCACAGTTCCTGGAACACACATGTTATTGCTGTTGAGTCCTTTTCTATGACTTTCAACTCTTTATGATTCCATTTGGACTTTTCTTGGCAAAAATACTGGAATGGTTTGTCATTCTTTCTCCAGCTCGTTTTACAGATGAGGAAACTGAGGCAAATAGAGTTAAGTGATTTGCCAAGGATCACACATAAGTATCTGATTCCGGATTTGAATTCAGATATTCCTGACTTCAGGCTTAGCATTCTACTGATATATATATATATATATATATATATATATATATATATTAGGAGCTTAATAAATGCTTATTGTCTACCTCAGTGCATCATAAAAGTTGGCCCTGATCCTTAGAGATGCAGTATTCATTTCCTGGACATATACTAAACACCTGTTGTCAGCTATTTCAGCTATCTGGTTATTACAAGTTGACCATCTGTAAAATATATATGTGGGGAAAAGACATCTCCCCATCCCAAAATCAAAACATTAAAAAGAAAATGGCTAAGGATTCTACAGAAATGTAAAAACATAATATATGAAAATAAAATGAATTTCCAGGAATCGAGACAAGAAGCAAGTGGAATTTGGGAATTCGGGGGGGGGGGGAGGAACAAAACAAAACAACAAAAACAACAACAACAACAAAAAAAACCTGCTACACAAGACTTTCTTTTCTTTTGGGAGAGTCCCCAGGATAGGTAGTAAAGCCGTCAAGGGTGCTTTGTACATTTCTGCTAACTGATAAATCCTGTTTTTATCTTTTATCTTTTTTTAATTCATCCTAACCTTTTCCCCAAGCCATTCAAGGTTCATATGACATTATGTACCACATTGCTTACACAATCTGCTACCAAATTAAATTTACTGTTTCTTTCCATGATTTTTTGACTGAAAATAAACTCTGGTTCATTTCTGTGAACTAGTGCTGATAAATTATTGGAATATCTAGAAGATACATTATTAGAGGTTCTGTTGGCCTCCCATTTGTCAAAAGGATTTTCAAATAACAAATTCTATCAATTCCAATTATGGGCTCCCTCACTTCTCACATGGACTATTGCAATTAATCTTCTAATTGTGTCCTGATCCAGGTTTCTTGCTAATATAACCCAAATTCCACACAAAAAGAATTTTTTGTAAAGTATAAATCTGACAATGTCAAAATTCTACTCATTAAACTTGTATGGCTCCCCATTCCTCCAAGATCAAATTGTATTCTTTATTTTGCATTTAAAACTGATACACGTTTTAGACAAAAAGAGTGATACACAAACAAACAAATAAAAAGAGTTATAAACAAATTAGGACATCAAGGAATAGTTTATCTGTCAGATCAAGAGAGAAGGGAAGAATTTGTGACCAAACAGGAAATAGAGAACTTTATGAAATACAAAATGGGATAATTTTGAATACATTAAATTTAAAAGGGTTTGTACAAACAAAGCCAATGGAAGCAAAATTAGAAGGAAAACAGAAAATTAGGAAATAATTTTTACAGTGTTTCTGATATAGATCTCATTTCTAAAATATATAGAGAACGGAGTCAAATTTATAAGAATATGTGATTTCCAAATTGATAAATGGTCAAAGATTATAAACAGGCAATTCTGAGATAAAGAAATTAAAGTTATCTGTCATCTTATGAAAAAAGGTTCTAAATCACTATTAGAGAAATGCAAATTAAAGCAACCCTGAGGTATCATCTCTGAGTGGCTAAGAAAAGGAAAATGATAAATGTTGGAGAGGACATGGGAAAATTGGAACACTACTGCATTATTGGTGGAATTGTGGACTGATCCAGTCATTCTTGAGAGCAATTTGGAACTATGCCCAAATGGATATAAAATTGTGTAAACCTTTTGATCCAGCCATACCATTATTAGGTCTGTATGCCAAAGAAATCATAACAAAGACAAATCTGAAAGACTCATGACGGAAAATACCATTCACTCCCAGAGAAAGAACTATGGAGTCTGAATACAAATTGAAGCATACTATTTTCTTTCCTTGTTCTTTCTTTTTTTTTTTTTTTGTCTTTCTCGTGATTTTCCCTTTTGTTCTGATTCTTCTTTCATAACATGACTAACATGGAAATATGTTTAATATGATTGTATATATATAATCTATATCAAATTGCTTTCCATCTGGGGAAGGAGAAGGGAGGTAGGGAGAGAGAAACAAAAATGAAAATCAAAATATTATAAAAGTAAATGTTGAAAATGATCTTTATATGTAATTGGGGGGAAAAAACAAAATGCTATTAAGTGGGTTGATTTTTTTAAATAAACATTTAAAAGAATTCCTCACAACTTGATCCTCTTCCTACCTTTCCAGACTTCATATACTTTATTCTCCTCCAACCATTCTAGGATCTAGTCAGACTCATAATTGCTTTTCCTTCACACAGCATTACATCTTCTATTTTCATCTGTCATCTCCATAACCTTGTACTGGCTGGCCTTCATACCTGGAATGCTTTACCTATTCCCCTCATCCTGGATTCTTTGGCTCCTTTCAAATGTCACCTTCTGAAGCAGGTATGTCCTATTATGCTCCCCTTTCTGCTACCCATCCATCCAAGGGATTTTCCATCTGCTCTATGGACATGTTGTATATACTGATTTCCTAACCTTGTTTTCTCAACTAGAAAAAAAACAGCATGATATAATTCAGGGCTTCTTAAACTTTTCTCACTCATAACCCCTTTTCACTGGAGAAATTTTTATGTGACCCCTGAGATACAGGTATAAAAAATAGGTATACAAATTAAACATTTGCTGATAATGAATCATAAGTCCCTTACCTCCACATTCAGTCCATAGGGGTCACAACCCACAGTTTAAGAAGCTTTAACATAGTAGATAGCAAGCTGAACTCACAGTCAGGAAAATCTGGTTTCAAATGAACATCTATGTTGTCCAGTGATTCAGCAATCTGGTCATTTGCAAGTTGGTTACGTATAAAATATATATAGGGAAAACACACCTCTCCACTTCCAAACTAAAACATTGAAAATAATGCAGCATTTCTTAAGGTTTCTACAGAAATGTGAAAACATCGTGTCTAAAAATAAAATTTTATTTTATTAATTAAAATTAATTAATTTTCAGGAAGCAAGACACAAGTGTACCTCTGCAAATCTCCCAGTGTCCTACATGATTTTAAGACTGACAACATCACTGACATTCATAGAGGAAATTTTTTCATTTGGGATTTTCCAATACCAATGAAATCACAGGTGCATTCCTTAACCCCTAGTCTGTCTTTCCAATGAGAATGTAAGTTTCTTGAAGTGAGGTTTTGCCTTTCTTTGTATCACCAGTGCCTACCATAATGCCTGTCACATAAGTGCTTAATAAATGTTTACTAATTGGTTGGTTGATTGATTGTTTGGTTAAGATTAAAGTATCTCAGGTTCTGTTGAATGCATAAATTTCTCCATTGGAAAACTAACTAATAAAGCAATAAACAGCAAACTATTTTTCCAGGGAAGTTTAATGTCAAGGATCAGAAAGATGACTATATGTAAAAACTGATTGGAAACTTCCTCTTGGCAAAGCCATTTGACCTTTGAGATTTTTGAAAAGAAACTGGATTTGACTAGAGACTAATTGACTCATAAAAAAATGAAATTTGAAGAGGTGCCTGAACAGGTTTAGGAGGCAATCTGCAATGTTATATAGATTGCTAAGAGGATAAACTAATGCTGACCCAGCTTCCTCAGAAGGCTACACTAGCCCAGTGGCCAAAAATAATTGTCTAAATCATAAATCCTAAGAGTTTCCCTTGTGTTCTTGGATCTGTCCTTCAGAATGGGGTACAATGATTTCACTGTATTAAAGAAAGCCTAAGAGTGTCAACCTATCTCTGAAGAAAAGCCGGAGCCTTATTATGATTGTGTGGATATGGCCAATGAGGGAATTTGTTTTCCCTGACTGTAATAGGAATTTTGTTTTTTTCTTACTTTCTCAATTGGAGTAGTGGAAAAAGGAGGTAGTGGGGAGGGAATGTAGATATCAAAATAAAATTTAGTTTTTTTTAAAAAGGGACCTGAGAAAGGAAAAAGCCTTTCTAGAGGTAAGATTTTAGGAACATGATATTTTAGAACACTGATTATATCTCCATATAGAGGATTTGGAGAATGAAAAAAAAAAGTAAGGCTCTAAAATGCTTTAATGGGTCTCTTCTCAACTCAAGTAGTTCAGAATATTTGTCACTGTTCTAAAGTGTCTTTTGCTTCTAAGATTCTTTGACACTCTTATCTGAGTTTCAATATATCTTTCTTGAGAAAAAGAAGATAATATTTGTCATCTCCATTTTGTACATAGAGAGTGAGACTTAGAGAATTAGGACTGATCAATAAAGAAAAGTGATTCAAAAGAAAAAACAAATTTGAGAAGTTACTGGCTGGTTAATAAGATGGTTTTAAAGAAATGAATTATGCATTTCTAAACCATAGATTAATATAAAAATAATGAAAAGTCATTGGTCAAGGACAGAGTGCTTCTAATTAAGAGCTGATAAGAAGGTTTTGCAAATTTGATGAAAAGGATTTTACCATGACCTCTAAAATTCTATGATTCTAAGAATAATAAAAATGCCTAGAATTTAAATTTGTCTTTTAAGGTTTGTAAAGTGTTTTACATTCATCATTTCATTTGATCCCCATGACAATATCTAAGATTGTTGTTATAATTATTTCAGTTTTATAGAGGAGAAAATAAAAAATGAAGTGATTTGCCCAAGATCACAAAACTAGTAAATGTTAGCTGTTGGAGGGATATGTTTATATATATATATATATGTATACATATATATATAATACACTAAACTTTAGTATACTAACCTTATAATACTGAACTTTAATATATATATATAAATATTATACATGGATAATATATATATTAAAGTTAATACTCTATTCACAGTACTCCTGCACAGCTAGGTGATACAGTGGATAGAACACTAGGCTTGGAACCAGAAAGATCCATTTTCCTGAATTAAAATCTGGCATCAGCTATTTACTAGTTGTGTGACCCTGGGCAAATAACTAAACCCTGTATGCCTTGTTTCCTCATTTTTGAAATGAGATGGAGAAGGAAATAGAAAGCCATTTCAGCATCTCTGCCAAGAAAATTCCAAAAGGGGTCATGAAAAGTTAAACAGAACTAAAAAGTGACATATCAACAATTCAGTACTCAGATATTCTTAAATGTGCTAAATTTTGGAAAGGCTTGTTGAAAAAGATAAGAACAACAAAAAAGTTTCATTTAGTTGTATGGGGGAAAGAATAGTAAGAGCTAGGATAGGGTAGTAATGACCGATCACAGAGAGCATTGTTGAACAACTTTTTTTCCTTCAGTTTTCTTTGCCAAAGAGTCATCTTTGGATTAGAAAAGAAAGCAAAACCAAAATTGTTAAAATAGAGTTGATATCCAAGCAAAATACAGAGCTAATAAAAGAGTTTTGTGCTAATCTCATGGAAAATATGGTTAGATGTGGGCTTAGAAAGTAGGTGAATTAGAAAGTCACTGATTTTCCAATAGATGAAAAATAAACCAAAGAGAAATCATTCAAGGTTTAATATCAATTTGGGGTTAGAAAATTCTGTTTAATGGTTAAATCTTTGAGTGTTTACATCCTAAAACTCATTTCAGAGACTCTGCCCTTAAATAACTGAAAGCAAATTTGTTGGAAATTGAGGTAAAGGGGATCTCAAATACCTTGTTAACTGTCATAATATGAAGCTAAGGGAAGAACAAAAGCAAAAATGAGGCAAGAACAGCCATTCCTCTGTCCCTAGTCTATATTCTTACCTTTATTATGCTTATCTGCCAGCAACAAAAATCTCTAATCCTGTCTAACACACCCTTCACTTGTCTCCCTATACCCAAAAAATCTCATGAGAAGCAGAGCCAAGATAAAATAAAGGGAGGAACTCGCCCAACTTCTCTGCTGCTCCAGATTTCTTTAAATAATGACTCTATAAACAAATTTTAGAGTGCCAGAACACCCACAAAGGCAGAGTAGAACATTTTCCAACCGAAGACAACTTAGAAGGTCAGAGAGGTCTGTAGATCGAGTGGGAGTCCATTCCCCATCCCAACCACACTCTGAATCAGCTCCGGTGCAGGTGACTTCAGACTTTTCAGCCCAGAGACACCTAAGGAGACTTAGGTCAGCAGAAAAGGTCTGAGACAACAGAATGGGAATCCAGTGTGCAAGCCCATCACAGGCAAAACAGGCCCTGCAAATCAGCAACAGCCCTGGAGACCTCTCAGCCCAGAGACTGAGTTGGAAGGTTGGCAGGAAAGGTTTGGCAGTAGGGTGAGAGGGCTTTAGGAAACCAGCAAGCCAAGAGTGGACATGGACAGTGATGGTGATGGCAGCTTCCAGAGACCTCAGCCCACAGCCGGTCTCTTTATTAGCAGTGGGGAAGGTCTCTGTTGTTAGCAACAGCTATAATGGGTTGGGAACATTTCTAACAGCCCTATGGCAGAAAAGAGTGCTTGTGGTCAAGCCCCTAGAAGGACCTCTGAAAACAGCTGCACAAAATCCCCAAAGCCTGGGACCCTGGAAACAGAGTCCTACTTCAACAAAGAATTAAAAGCCGAGTAATAGGTTAAGAAAATGAGCAGAGAACAGAAAGAGTTTCTGATCATTGAAAGTTATTATGGTGACAGAGAAGATCAAAACACACTCAGACAATAACAAGCTCCTACATCCAAAAGCTCCAAGAACAATAACTGGGCTCAGGCCACAGAAGAGCTCAGAAGGGATTTTGAAAATCAAGTGAGAGAGAGAGAGGGAAAATTAGGAAGAGAATTGAGAGTGGTAATACAAAAAGTTAATGAGAAGAATGCCTTAAATAACAAAATTGGCTAAATGGGAAAGAAAGAACAA
The DNA here is from genome assembly GCA_023553655.1 of Myrmecobius fasciatus. Classification (NCBI taxonomy): domain Eukaryota; kingdom Metazoa; phylum Chordata; class Mammalia; order Dasyuromorphia; family Myrmecobiidae; genus Myrmecobius; species Myrmecobius fasciatus. The sequence goes on from JAJPUD010000503.1 coordinate 332,700, forward strand.
AAGCTCATTGAGGAAAACAATTCCTTAAAAATTAAAATTGAGCAAATGGAAGCTTTATGAGAAATCAAGATACAATAAAGCAAAACCAAAAAAAAAAAAAAAAGAAAACAATGTGAAATACCTCATTGGGAAAACAACTGACCTGGAAAATAGATCCAGGAAAGATCATGTAAAAATTATTGTTTGACCTGAAAATCATGATTAAAAAAAAAGAGCCTGGACCTCATCTTTCAAGAAATTATCCAGGAAAACTGTTCCAATATCCTAGAAACCATAAGGTAAAATAGAATTGAAAGAATCCACTGAAAACTCCCAGGAAAATTATAGCCAAATTCCAGAAATCCTGGGTCAAGGAGATTCAGAAAAAAAAAAACAATTCAAGTGTAGTGGAGTCACAGTCAGGATAACACAAGATTTAGCAGCTTCTATATTAAAGGACCAGAGGGCTTGGAATATGAAATTCTGGAGAGCAATGAGCTAAGATTACAACCAAGAAGCACCTACCCAGCAAAACTAAATGTAATCCTTCAGGGAAAAGGTGGAAATTCAATGAGATAAAGGATTTTCAGGCATTCATAATGAAAAGACTAGAGATGAATAGGACATTTGATTTTCAAATACAGAATTCAGAAACCTAAGGAGGTAATCAAGATAGTAATATCATAAGGGACTTAATAAGGTTATCTGTCTATATCCTTGAATAAGAGAATGATACTTAAAATTTTCCCATTATTATGGTAATTAGGAGTATATATAAACAGGGCACAGGTGTGAGTTGAATATGAAGAGAATTTTTTTTTAATGATGAAATTAAGAGGTGAGAGAGGAATATTCGATGAGAAAGGGAAAAGGAGAAATGGAATGGTACAAATTATCTGCCATATAAAAAGGCAAGAAAAAGAGTAAAGGGTAAGTGAGTTAATCTTACTCTCATCAGAATTAGCTCAAAGAGAAATAACATACACACTCAATAGGGGCATAGAAATCTATCTTACTCTTCAGGAAAGTGGGAGGAAAATGGGATACAAGAAGGGGAGAATGATAAAAGAGAGAGCATATTGGAGAAAGGGAGTGGTCAATAGCAAAACACTTTCGAGGAAGGACAGGGTGAAAAAAGAGAGAGAACAGAATAAATGGGGGCAATACAGTTAGCAACAGTAATATAAAAAAGAATTTTGAAGCAAGATTCTCTGATAAGGTTTCATTTCTCAAATATAAAAAGAACTGAGTCAAATTTATGTATTAAAAAAATAAAAGCCATGGTCTAATTGATAAATGATCAAATTGGTCAAAAAAGGACTATAAATCCATGAATATTCTTTGACCTAACAATACCACTACTTTGGCATGAAACCCAAAAGAGATTTTTTTAAAAGTTAAAGGACTTAATATGTACAAAAATGGTCAAAAATTTTATAATGGCATTCTTCTCAAGGCAAAAAAAAATTGGAAACTGAGGGGATGCCCATCAAATGAGAAATGATTGAATAAAATGTGACAGTTGATAATGATGGAATATTGTTATTCTATGGGAAATGAATAGAGTGCTCTCAGAAAAACTTGGCAAGTTCTCCACGAACTCAAGCAAAGTGAAACATTTTGTATGAGGTCATAGCAATGTTCTGGGATGACCAGCTATAAAGTCCTTTGCTGTTCTCAGCAGTACTGGAGGACTTATGATGAAAAATCCTATTCACAGCAAGAGAAGGCTGAATACAGATTGAAACTTTTTTTTTTCCTTGAGAATTTTTTTGGGGAGGAGAAAGTGGAAGATCTGTTTTCTTTCATAACATGACTTTTGTGGAAATGTTTGGCGTAACTTCCTATGTGGTTTCTTAATAAGAATGGAAGTGGAGATAAGGGAAAGAATCTTTAGATTTAAATTTAATAATGTATTATTAATAAATAAATAATATATTAAAATAATAAATAACAAAATTGTTTTAAGTGTAACTGGAGAAACTATTGAGTAAATTAATTGAAGGAAAAAAAAGGAAATCTCATGTACAGTATTGGTCCGTCATCTTGATTATCTCTTTTCTAAGTGTCACATAGGGCAACTGAGGGGCACCGTGCTGGAGTCAGGAACACCCTGAGTTCAAACTGGGCTTGAGATACTTAGCAGCTGTGCGATCCTGGGCAAGTCCCTTAACCTGGTTTGCTAGCCAGGAAATGGCAGACCCCTCCAGTATCTTTATCAAGAAAACCCAGATGGAATCACAAAGCGTCGGACACAACGGAAACAAAACAAGCGCCATATAAATTCTAGTGATTTAAAAAAAAAATTCTCTTAGACAACTAGTCCAACTGTACCTGAGTCTATTCACTTTTCTGCAGCATCTGGTCCTCACTAACATACCTCCGTGGACCGGGAGCTCACTACCTGTGCGGGCAGGCAGTTTCCCTTTGGGCTAGCTCAGGTTGGGGTAGGACTGGCTTCCATGGCCAGGGCACTTTCCACAAGCCACACCTTTCTTCCTGCATCATCTTCAGGGCTCGGGAGGATGGATCCAGAGCCTGGAGGACTAGTGGGGATCTGTCAATGAAGTCCCTGATTTGGGGGATAAATTTCCTTAAAAAAAGAATGTCAAACTTGGGATTCAGCTGGCAATAAAGACCAGTAACTCACTTTGACTTTATCCAGTCCGAGCTAAATAACTGAACGCTTATTTCTGGGTACAGACCAGCTCATATGTGCTCAGGAATATTCTTTCTTCCAAAGACCTTTGCTTTAATGGAATTTTCATAACCCTGTCACTAAAAGGGTTTCCTTTATTGACAAATTGCTCCTCAGAAAATACAAAATGAAGGTACTAATATAGATGATTTTTAAGGTCTCTTCCTACTCCAAAGTCAGTCAGTCATCAAGCATTAGGGAATTATTTTCCTCAGTGAGCTTTTGTACCTCCTTTCCCATTTGGTTGATTTTGCTTTTTAAGGCATTCTTTTCATTAGCTTTTTGTATTTTCTTTTGCTTTTGATTTTTTTTCCCAATTTTTCCTCTGCCTCACTTTATTTTCAAAATCCCTTTTGAGCTCTTTTACAGCCTTATGATCTTCAAAACAGCAAAGTCACTTCTAATTCTTGTCTAATTGATGTCTATCAAGTCTGATGATAATAGGGTTCAGATGGGACACATATTCAAAGGGGAAAATATCTCTCAATATTTGAATTTAAGCACTTTGTTCTTGTCTAATCCCATAAGACTATTAATTCATATTTACTTTTTAAATTTCCCTTAAAGCCCATTTTTAAAAACCTTCAAGTTTCTATATAACTCTGGTCTTTTCGAAAGAATGCTTGGAATTCCTTTATTTCATTAAAGACTCATTTTCCTCCTACAGCAGTATACTCAGTTTTGCTGAGTATATTCTTGGATATAATCTAATTTCTTTTGTCTTCTTTAATATATTCCAAGTTCTCTGCTCCTTTATAGTGGTGACTGCTAAGTCATGTGTGATCCCGAATTCTTTTTATATGCCTACATTTAGTATTTTTTCTTCAACTTGGAAGCTCTGAATTTTAACTACAGTGTTTCTAGGAGTTTCATTTGAGTTTTTTTGGGGAGGATGATTCTTTCCTCCTCTTCTTTGCCTTCTAGTTTTAAGAGATCTGGGTAGATTTCTTGAAAAATGTTGGCAAGATTTTTATTTGTTTGTTTGTTTGGGTGTTCAGATAGCTCAGTGATTCTTAAATTTTTTTCTCAATTTGTTTTCTACATCAGTTGTTTTTGCTATGAGGCTTCTGGTATTTTTTTCATTTTTTTCTGTCTTTTTTTAATATTTGTTGTCTCATGAAATTATTGGCTTCTATTTAGTCTATTCTAATTTTAGGGAGTTTATTGCTTAAACAAGATTTATCTCTTCTGCCAAGCTATTAATTCCTTTTCTGAAACTTTCTTCTACAGCTCTTATTTTTTTCAATTTTTTCTCTAGCGCTTTTATCTTTCATTAATAAAATAATTAACCATTGCTTCATATCTTTTAAAAAATATTTATTTTATTAAAGGTTTTTTTTTTTCAAAGCATATGCATGGACAATTCTTCAACATTAGCCCTTGCAAAACCTTGTGTTCCAATTTTCCCCCCTTCCCCCACGCCCTCCTCTAGATGGCAAGTAGTCCAATATATGTTAAACATGGTAGAAATATGTTAAATCTAATATATGCATATATGTTTATACAATTATTGTGCTACGCAAGAAAAATCAAATCAAACCAGTAAAAAAAAAAAGAAGCAAAAGAAAATGCAAGCAAGCAGCAACAAAAAAAGTGAAAATGCTATGTTGTAGTCCAGACTCAGTTCCCTTGGGCCTCTCTCTGGATGTATATGACTATCTTCATCGCTGAACAATAGGAACTGGTTTGAATCACATCATTGTTGAAGAGAACCACATCCTTCAGAATTGATCATCGTATAGTCTTGTTATTGTGTATAATGTTCTCCTGGTTCTGCTGATTCCACGCAGCATCAGTTCATGCAAGTCCCTCCAGGCCTCTCTGAAATCGTCCTGCTGGTCGTTTCTTACAGAGCAATAATATTCCATAACATTCATATACCATAATTTATTCAGCCACTCTCCAATTGATGGGCATCCCTTCAGTTTCCAGTTTCTAGCCACTACAAAAAGGGCTGCCACAAACATTCTTGCACATGTGGGGCCCTTTCCTTCCTTTATGATTTCTTTGTGATACAAGCCCAATAGAAACACCACTGGGTCAAAGGGTATGCACATTATGTTTTCCTTCTCAGGTTTTTTTTAATTGTAGATCCGATTTTTCTTGCACAGCAAGATAACTGTATAAATATGTATATACATATTCGATTTGTCAAATATTTTAACATAATTAACATGTAGTGGACTTCCTGCCATCTAGGGGAGGGGTTGGACTAGGGAGGAAAAATTTGTAACAGAAAGCTTTGTAAGGGTCAATGTTGAAAAATTACCCATGCATATGTTTTGCAAATAAAAAGCTTTAACAAAAAAAGGGGGGTATGCACAGTTTGCATTGCTTCCTCTCTTCAAGGAATTCTAGTTAAACTTGTGTCCAAGCTGTATTTTTCTTTAGGCTTTGCTTGGAGGTATTTGAGAGTCATTCTCAGCTTCCAGGTGTCCTTGTCACCATAATGGCTTTTATGGTGAGATTTTTGTTTGCTCATTCTTCCGGCCTATTTCCTAACTTCAGACTTGATGTTAGGTTCCGGCTCTTCATACTTCTGGAAGAAATGTATGGGCTGGTCCTAATCCTGCTTTCCTGTGAGTATTATGTCATATTATCTTAGGGTATCAAAGACAGGGCTCTCAGGGCTCAATGCTAATCCAGGGCAAAGCCCGATCCCTGCCCACCCTGGTCTGACCTCTCCTCCCTTTTTCTTCCCTCCCTCCTTCTATCCATCTCTCTATATACATATAAAAATAAAAGCATATATTCATATATGTAATATGTATACTGTATTGATTGTTCTTCTGTCATCTTTTTTTTTATTTACATTCAATCTCCATAGTTCTTTTTCTGAATGCAGATAGCATTTTCTACCCAAAGTCTTGGGATTGCCTAGGATCACTGAAGCACTGAGAAGAACCAAGCCTTTCATAAATGATCTCTCATATTCTTGCTGTTACTGTGTACAATGTATTTCTGGTTCTGCTTTTTTCATTCAGCAGCAGTTTATGTAAATCTTTCCAGGCCTTTCTAAAATCAGATTGTTCATCATTTTTTTGTAGAACATACAACACAACTTGTTCAGCCATTCCATAACTGATGGGCATCTACTCATTTTCCAATTCTTTGCTACCACAAAAAGAAATGCTACAAACATTTTTGCACATGTGGGTCATTTTCCCTCCTTTATGATTTCCTTGGAATACAGACCCAGTAATGACACTTCTGGATCAAAGGGTTTGCACAGTTTGATAGCCCTTTGGGCATAGTTGCAAATTGCTCTCCAGAATGATTGGGTCATTTTACAACTCCAACAATATATTAGTATCCCAGTTTTCCCACATCCCTTCCAACATTTATCATTGTATTTTCCTGTCATCTTAGCCAATTTGAGAGTTGTGAGGTGGCACTTCAGAATTGTATTAATTTGTATTACTCTAATCAATAGTGATTTAGAGCATTTTTTCTTTTTCTTTTTTTTTGTTTTTTTTTAATAAAGCTTTTTATTTGCAAAACATATGAGTGACCTTTGCAAAAAAACTTTTTTTTCCCAAGCTTTTCCTTTCCCTCCCCCCGCCCCCCACCCCTAGATGACAGGTAATCTAATACATGCTAGATAGGATAAATTATATGACAAATACAATACATGTATACATATCTATACAGTTATCTTACTGCACAAGAAACATCAGATCTAGAAAGAGAAGAAGAAAAAAAACAACCTAAGAAGGAAAACAGAATGCATGGAAATATTCACAGAAAGCGTTAAAATGCTGTGTTGTGGTTCACTCTCAGTTCCCACAGGCCTCTCTCTGGATGTATATGACTATCTTCATCGCAGAACAACTGGTTTGAATCACATCATTGTTGAAGAGAACCATGTCCATCAAAATTGATCATCGTGTAGTCTTGTTGCTGTGTATAATGTTCTCCTGGTTCTGCTGATTTCACTCAGCATCAGTTCATGCAAGTCTCTCCAATCCTCTCTGAAATCCTTCTGTTGGTCATTTCTTACAGAACAATAATATTCCATAACATTCATATACCATAATTTATTCAGCCATTCTCCAATTGATGGGCATCTTTTCAATTTCCAGTTTCTTGCCACTACAAAAAGGGCTGCCACAAATATTTTTGCACATGTGGGGCCCTTTCCCTCCTTAAAAATCTCTTTGGGATATAGGCCCAGTAGAAACACTGCTGGGTCAAAGGGTATGCACTGTTTGATAACTCTTTGAGCATAGCTCCAAATTGCTCTCCAGAATGGTTGGATCCGTTCACAGTTCCACCAACAATGTATCAGTGTCCCAGTTTTCCCACATCCCCTCCAACAGCTATCATTATCATTTCCTGTCATTTTAGCCAATCTGACAGGTGTGTAGTGGTATCTCAGAGTTGTCTTAATTTGCATTTCTCTGATCAATAGTGACTTGGAGCACCTTTTCATGTGACCGGAAATAGTTTCAATTTCTTTGTCTGAAAATTGTCTGTTCATATCTTTTGACCATTTGTCAATTGGAGAATGGCTCGAATTCTTATATATTTGAGTCAATTCTCTATATATTTTAGAAATGAGGCCTTTATCAGAACCTTTGGATGTAAAAATATTTTCCCAGTTTACTGCTACCCTTCTAATCTTGTCTGCATTCATTTTGTTTGTACAAAAACTTTTCAACTTGATATAGTCAAACTTATCTATTTTGTGATTAATGATGACCTCTAGTTCTTCTTTGGTCACAAATTCCTTCCCCCTCCACAGGTCTGAGAGGTAAACCATCCTACATTGTTCTAATTTGTTTATAATATCATTCTTTATGCCTAGATCATGAATCCATTTTGACCTTATCTTGGTATATGGTGTTAGGTGTGGGTCAATGCCTAGTTTCTTCCAGACTAGTTTCCAATTATCCCAGCAGTTTTTGTCAAATAGTGAGTTTTTATCCCAAAAACTGGGGTCTTTGGGTTTATCGAACACTAGATTACAATTGTCATTGAGTATTTTGTTCTGTGAATCTAACCTATTCCACTGATCCACTACTCTATTTCTTATCCAGTACCAAATGGTTTTGGTGACCACTGCTTTATAATATAGTTTTAGATCTGGTGCAGTTAGGCCACCCTCATTTGCATTTTTTTCATTAATTCCCTTGAAATTCTTGACCTTTTGTTTTTCCAGATGAATTTTGTCGTTATTTTTTCTAGTTCAGTTAAATAATCTCTTGGGAGTTTGATTGGTATAGCACTAAATAGATAGATTAGTTTAGGTAGTATTGCCATCTTTATGATATTCGTAGAACATTTTTTCTTATGATTATAAAAGGCTTTAATTTCATCATCTGAAAATTGTTCATATCCTGACTACTTATCAATTGGAGAATGATTTATATTCCTTTAAATTTGACAGTTTTTATATATTTAAGAAGCGAGGCCTTTATCAGAAACACTGGCTGTATGTCTGATGTATCCTGAAAGAGATTTTTTAAAAAAGAAAAACGACCTATGTGTATAAAAATATTTATAGCAGCTCTTTTCTCAAGGCAAAGAGTTGGAAATTGAGGTCGTACCCATCAATTTGGGAATGGCTGAATAAATTATGGTGTGTTATTATGATGAAATATTATTGGTCTGTGGGAAATAATGAACAAGATGCTTTCAGAAAAACCTGGAAAGTCCTCCATGAGCTCAAGCAAAATGAAATGTATTGTGTACAAAGCAATAGCAATGTTGTGGGATGATCAATTGTGAATGGCTTTGCTGTTCTCAGTAATACAGTAATCCAAGACTACTCTACAAGATTTAGATTAAAAAATGCTATCCATACTTAGAGAAAGAACTGATTGTGTCTGAATACAGATTGAACCATACTTTTTTTTCTTGGGGGGAAAATCTGTTTTCTTTTGCAATATGACTTTTATGAAAATGTTTTGCATAACTTCATATGTGCCTTCTCAATGTGGGGGGAGGAAGTGAGAGGATCTGGAACTCAAAGTTTTAAAGACAAATGTCTAAAAATTGCTTAACATGTAACTAGGGAAAATAAAATATCAAATAAAATCTAATTGAGAAAGGTTTAAAAAAAGAATAGGATGCCTGAAATGGTATTTCAACAGTCTCTGCAGCAGTACAGGATGCCAAAATGGGCTTCAGGCTAGCAATATCATGTGTTACTAACAGAGACATATATATATATATATATATATATATATACACACACACACATATATATATATATATATATGTTATGTAAGCTAGTAGGGAAGTGAGTGTTCTAAGTATTAGAATTTTCTATTATTAATTCGTAAAAAATTACCTTATTAGGGATTCTTTTTTCATCACCATCACCACCATCATCATCTTCTTTTTATTGATTCTTCTTCTTTTCCTACTCCTCCTTTTCTTCTTTCTACTTTCTCTTCTTTTACACCAGACATAAAATTCCTTTTGGATTTATGTTGGGAGTGAAGTTTGGGGGAAGAATTGAAGTGATTTGGACAAAGTGCTTGTTCTGTTATTATGCTAGTCATGTGAACTGTTTAATTTTCTGTTTTCAAGATATTTCTGGAATCACCTTCTATTTCCCATTTACCCTTACCTCACTGACTGAGAAATCAAAGACAATTTATTGCTCCTTTTCCAGGAGTTTAAACTCCCAGAACGGAACTAACTGAAGATTATATATACCTGCATCTTGGTCAAAAGTAGCCCTTTAGCATGCCTTCCCCCCAAGAGAATTTCACTGTTCCCAGTCCTACATCATCCACAAGAGTGATCTACAATTGCAAGAAGATGATGTTTGCAATGGTTCTGGTGTTTTGTGGGGTGTGTTTATGGCCAGGTAAGCAGATAGTGGGAGGGAAGGGACACTAGAACATAAAGGGACATGTCAGCTGCCCCCAACCCTGCAGTGACTCCTCCCGGGACCCTCCGTGAAGAAGGCAGATCGCTTCCTTCCCTAGCTCCTCAGACATGAGCCTCTCAAGGCCTCCTCTGTCGCCCTGGAAGAATGAGTCTTGGGAGACAGGGTGGGATTCTGCCATTCCTCCATCCCCCCAAACCGTGAGGTTCTCTGAGGGCAGCTCGGGGGGTCTGGCTAAGGAGAGGTCATGGAAAATGTTTGGGGATAGAACGATAAAGATTTAGAATTAAAAAGCTGGTGGGACCCATGGTCCTGCTTCTGCCTCAGTTCTCTTCACAGCCCAGACTCTCACATGTCATCACTGCAACTACAGTGAGAACTGCAAGTACCCGAAATCCGGTACAAAAAATGAAACCATCTGCATCTCGGAGATACTGAGTGAGTATCTGCCCAATAGCTGACCCACTTCCTGTTCCCCTTCCTTCTCCCATTCCCTATCCTATGTGCCCAGATGGACACTGAGCCCCAAAGGCCTCCAAGTTTTATGAGGGAGGATCTTAGCTGGGGGCAAGACCTAGAATGAGAATAATTCTGCTCCAAAGTAGGGAGGAAGGGGCACCAGCTCCAACCATGAGTCAGGAACAGAGGAACCTCGGAGAGTCAGAAGTCTGGGGCCTTTTGTTTGTGAGAGAGGGTTAACCATGAAGGCCAGATCCTTCTTCTGTAGGTCATAGTTCTTCTCTGACTGTTCCAGAAATGGGGAACTTTATCTCCATTGAGAAGAGATGCTACACAGTTTGTGAAGACTTTATGACAAAGAACCTTGAAATGGAAAAGAACAATACATCAGACACTGCTGAAAAGCTCGATAAAGAGCCCTTCCTATTCAGACAGCTGGCCACCATGGAGCATATCATGTTATGCTGTGACAGTTAACTTGTGTAACCAGGCCAGGGTGAGGGGCCCAGGGCATACAGCTCTCACCCTTGTACTCCTGTTCAGCTTTATGTGGCTCATCTGCTGTTCAGTGCTGTGATACCCCTGCCTGTGCCCTTCCAAAGACAGTTTTCTAGGATGAAAATTTCAAAGAGTATTCAGTCATTAAAGTAAGATGAATTCACTTATTCTGAAGTAGTCTCTATTCTGTTCTCCAAATATATTTTTGGATTCTAGAAAGTTAATCAGATTTTTCTTGTGCAGCATGATAAATGTGGAAATATGTATAGAAAAATTCATATTGGATTACTTGCTGTCTAGGGGAAGGAGTGGGGGGAGAGAGGGAGAAAAATTGGGAACACAAGGCTTTGCAAGGGTGAATGTTGAAAACTATTTTTGCATGTATTTTGAAAATTAAAAGTTGTTGTTAGGAAAAAAAAAAGCTTTTCAGAAAAGCTCAACTTGCTGAGCTTCCAGGGAGGTTCCCCTCTGCTGATAAGGGGAAGATGTGAGTTAAGAAGAAAGAGAGAGTGCTTTTTCCCCCATCAAGCTGGTCCATGAGCAAAATCCTATGTCTGCTCAAGTCTGTCTGAATTGGGGCTGGCTCCTATATAGGTTTTCTTTCCTATAGTAGGAGGTTTTGTGGAATCTCAAAAGGGTCACCAGAGGCCCAGCAGCTGAGCTTGGGTAGGAATACAGCTCCAAGGAATGACCCACAAGATCTAGCCCAAAGAGGAACAATCCAATCACCAAGACAGTATATTTATTCTACACCCAGAAGTACCTTGTCCACAGACTATGCTACATTCAGAAGTGAATTCTTCTCAGGGACCAAAGTAAGAGAGAAAAAGAAATGCTTGTGTCCTTCTGAGTCTTTTTCCTTCTATTCTTGCTCTATTTTCTCAGTAAATATCCCTTTGTAGAAATTAATTGGTGTTCATTGCTTATTGATGACACTATAGAATGAGAGCTTGAGCAAAGAGAATATTTAAAAAATCTCCAAATCTTCTAGGTTATTCCCAGAATCAGAGGGGATATGAAACCAACTGCAGTCTAGGATGTGGAATTGCTAGTCAAGTAGGAGTTAGGAGATTGACCCTACTCTTGGATTTTCTCATTACACATTTTAAAATATATTAAAATCTGATAACTATTGAATCTGTCAGTCACTTGATCTTGACTGCCCAGAAACTCACTAACTTTCTGAAGTATGATGATTCTTTCAACCTCCACTCTCATGCTGCCATCTAGAGAAATGGTGTGGGGAGTGGGGTGCAGGGGTGGGAGCTGGGGGGAGGGATGGCTGCTTACCTTACTTAACCACCATAACTGTAAATTGTAAAATCCTTATAAAAGCTAAAATTTACTAGAGTGGATCCTAGAGATTATTCTTTCTCTCAATAATCTCATCTCTCTAATATGTGTGACATTACTCCCAGTCATTTTGCACTAGCAAAATACAAATTGGGTTTACAAAAATTCAGTAATTCCATCTCTCTTGGGTATCTTTCCCATGAATACATTAAAGTAAGCATGACGACAAACAACTATTTGATATAAATAATTTTAAATGTATAAGAAAATAAAAATAATTCATCTTAAACAATGACTAAAAGTCAACTGTTCAGTTTGTAGATGAGAAGGACTTTTTCCAAATTCTTGATCCTTGACTGTTCACATGAACATATAAAGGTTTTTCAGTGGGAAATTTAGCAAATAAATCAATAGATAAGCAGAGAAATTTATCAGCAAGCCTGCTTATTTATGGGAAACTTTAATAACCAGCATATACCAACTAATTAGAAAATGCATCTTAGTAAAGGAATTTGACTAGTAAAGATTCTAATGGCTCAATTGTCACTAAACATTTATTAAGAACCCCTTCTATGTGCCATCCACTATACTAAGTGTTAGAGATACAAGTAAGAAGAAGAAAAATAGTTCCTGTCCTCAAGAAGCTTACAATCTTATGGGGAAGACAACATACAAAAGGAAGATGAAAAAGCAGAGGATATAATCAGAAGAGTGCATGATATTGACAGCCAAGCAAGGCAGTCATCAGGAAAAGAAAAGGTAGAAATTCTGAGCCCTCTAAAGTGAGGCTTTGGGAAAAAGCTTTTGGCTCAGCTCTCCATCACAAGGGAGAGGCTACTCAGGAGGGGTTGAATACCAAAGCTGAACCAATCTCCATAATGATGAGATTTCTGGTGATGAGCTTATCATGATGGGGAGCATGACATTCATGGGGTCAAAACCAAGCAGAGCATAATAAATGTGGAAATATGTTTAGAAGAATTGCTGTATTGGATTATTTGCTGTCTAGAGGTGGAGGGGAAAGAGGGAGAAAAATTTGGAACACAAGGTTTTGCAAAGGTGAGTATTGAAAACTATCTTTGCATGTATTTTGAAAAATAAGATACTATTATATATAAAAAATAAAACAAGCAAAGCAGCATGGGGTGGGAGGTGGGGGTAGAATTATGCCTCAGGGCATAACTGGATCTGGTCAAGGTCTAATTTACCCAAAGAAGATTAGGCAGATGAAGAGATGATGGGGGTACTTGTGTAGGTGGATTTGAGGTAGTCTCAATGTTAGAGATACACTTAATTTCTTCACAGGCTTGTACTTGAATGACAAGATAGGTAGATAGACAGGAAGAAAGAAAGAAAGAAAGAAAGAAAGAAAGAAAGAAAGAAAGA
>JAJPUD010000503.1:345863-361202 GCA_023553655.1 Myrmecobius fasciatus
AAGAAAGAAAGAAAGAAAGAAAGAAAGAAAGAAAGAAAGGAAGGAAGAAAGGAAGGAAGAAAAGGAAGGAAAGAAACAAAGAAAGGCCTAACAGTTTTGTCCAACTACAGTAAATAAATTGTGAGACTATTGTTTCTGGTTTCAATCTCCCCTTTGACCCTCCACCATCTGAACAGAAGTTCAGTAATCCATAAGTAATACTGAAAAGAACACAGGTAGGGTCACTGGAGGAATCAGAGAATGATGGATTCAAAGATGAAAAGGTCCTTAGAAATCAAATAACCTAACTCTCTTTTTACACATCAAAGTGTCCCAGCTAGCAAGTGTCTGAAGAAATATTTGAGCCTCTTCCTGACTTCAGGATCAGCATCCTAGCCATTACAACATGCTGGCTTTAGTTTTTAAGGGTTCCATGTAATCTCTTGTTCCTGATTTTTTTCTTGTTCCAGATGCCAATTTAGTCTCATTTATCTTTCACTTCTTCTCTCAAGTTCAACCAGTAGAATACTGTGTGACTATCAGAATTACAGCTTTTTGAAACCTCTTTGTCTTCAAAAGAAAGGAATTGTGTAGAATAATCAAAGCTTGATCCATAAGAAAAAAACATCTCCACCCAAAATAAGACATTGGGGACGAATAGCAGAGAATTTTTGTACACAGGGCATTCCTTCCCTCAGTGTCACCTCCCCTCCCCAGTCCAGCTTTGAGCAAAATCAAAGTGTAATCTTGTACTTGAGATCATCCTAGAGGAAGGATTCCAGTCACTATAATGTTTCTGCCTAAATCCCATTGCCTACACCTATACACAGACTACAACAAGCAAAGGGTGCTATTTCAATTAACTATGTGTAAGAAAGAAGAATAGGAAATTAATCAATAGAACACAACTGCCCAGATGACTGCAGAACATCTGAGATCTGTACTTTTCCTCTAAAGGTTACTCAGGAAGGGACTCTAACTCTAGCCAGGAAACCTCAACACAAGGAGAATCAATGTGATTTGGGAGGAAATCGTTAAACTAGATGTCGTATTCTTTTGTTTATCTGGTCCAGTCTTAATAGGAGGTAGACTTGCTGATGGTGTCTTTCCATAAGGTGAATGGTCCCAAAGTTTACTTCGTAGGAAGAACCTGGAGACTAACGTTGGAAATCTGTGCAAAGGTGAAGACAGAATGTCCAGAAACTAATTAATAAGAGTGGAAGGTTAAAAGAAGAGCAGTAAAATAAAAAGGCTCAAATACCAAGATCAAAATTCCTTTTCACAAAAAGATAAACCAACAAAAAGGATCCAAAAATAGAATTAAGAAAAAGTAAAATCACAAAGGCAAATTAAAACATATTTAGCAAATCTTATAATATGAAGGAAAGGGAATCAATAGAACCAGATAAAAGAGAATTCTGTGAACTCTCCATAGATCATGGAAGAAAACCAAGAAAACTTAAAATATAATGGGTAAAAGGAGAATTTCTGAATTAATTTAGATCAGTAATTAAAACTCAACTAAAAAAAGTGTCACAGAGTTATCAATGAGTACTTTAAAATACAATTAGCAAAGTAGGAAAAAATAAACAGATTAATGATAGAGAATGTCTCTAAAGCAAGAGAGATTAGCATATTTGGAACACAAAAAATAATGAAGTGGAAGAAACTTTGGCAGAGGATGCAAAAGTCAATAAAAGCAACTTACCTTGAAAACATAATAGTCAAGGACAAGAAAAACATGGCCATCCCCCCCCAAATCTTAGACACTATAATGCAGGAAATATAAGAAAAATTGTTCATAACTTCTGAATATATACTTTTTTATAAAAGCATTTATTGAGAAAATCCATAGATTTTCACCGAGTAAAAATTCCATGCTTCAAACTCCAAACAAATAGTGGTGAAATTTAACACGTTCAGTGACAGAGAATAAATTTTGTCACATGCAAGGGGAAGATTTTAAAATATAAATGGAAAAAAATTTAAATAATACATATTTATGAGAAGTCATAGGAAGTAATGAAATAATGTATTCCAGAAAGCCAAGGAGCCAATCTGCAACCTGAAATAAGATGCCCCCAAAATTTGAGACTAATCATCAAAGAAAAATGGTAGATAATAATCAAAATATAAGCATTTGGGATACTCATTAAAAAATTGAGACAGAAATAGAAGGTTGGACTTAGTAATAGTTCAAGAAACACGAGGACAAGAAAATTAAATAAGTACAGTTGTCAGGGAAAAAACATGAAATTCTTTTGTCTATAGGTTATTATATTTCAAAAAAAGAAAAGTTACTCTGTGGGGTAGAAGAAAGTGCAAAGGGGTTAAAAAAATCTAAGTTTAAGGGGAATTTAAAGAATCATGAGGAAAAAAAGTAGGAAAATTGAATTTGACTCCCTCACAGGTGAATCAATATAGTTTGGGGTGAAGGAGCTTTATTGGAGGAAGTTGCTGGACTGTATCCAGTGTTCTCATATCTATCTCTAGTCCACAGTCTTAACAGGAGGCAGACTTGTTTCAATGACTATTTTCTGTTATTGATGTCTTTATCTCAAGTGAGTGATTTCAAAGTTTTCTTCTTAGGAAGAACAAAGCTGCCCATTGTTTCGTTTTTTGGCTGATTCCTTTAACTCTCAATATAAGTAACTGAAAGTATTATCTCTCTACTTATTTCTGTAGTCCACACACAGGGAAAAGAAAAATATTTTGGAAGACACTTTTTTCCATAGCCTACAACTCTTTGCAACAAGTTTTTTTTGGGGGGGATTGTTGAGAAAAACTCAAAATTCCAAAACTAAGCAGGAACCCAAAGCCAGTGGCATAAACCTCTGAAGTCCTGACTCTGGTCCAGTTATACCTGTTATGGTCACTTGCAAACTTCAAGAAGTTTGTCTTAACCTTTAAGGTCTTTAATCTAAGTTTCCAAATTTGAAGAATTTTTTAAACTTATATTTGTATTCCTAGTGCTTACCACAGTGCCTGACACATAGTAGGCACTTTAAAAATATTTATTGCCTGACTGAGTTCTTCACAAGCAGTGAAGTAGTTCCTTTCTATCTGGATTGTTTGATCTTTTCAGAACAAACCTAGAAGGATCATGAGCCAGAGAAGAAGACCTAAACCTCTGTCTTGGAGACTCTGGCATCTGTCCCCGAGAATGGTCTTGTCCCCCAAGGCATCTCATGTCCAATAGAGGAATGGCCCAGAGTTCCATGGATTCCCTCTGTTCCTCACAGCAGGTTGGTTCAGTCCTACTTCCTACTTGTTTTTAAGTGAGGGGACCTTCCTAGAATCTCCCTAACCTGTGATACTGAGGATCTCACTACTTTCACACTCCTGTTGCTGGCCCTAATATTGCTCTTTATAAAGCACATGGGCCTCTTAGGTTCAGTGACAGAGGCTAGGAAGCATAGGGATGAGAAATGGGGAATGGGTTAAACAATAAAGAGGGGGGCAGTGATGGGAATTGGCCCAAGAGTAGGAGGATGGACAATTATTTTCTGAGACATAAAACTGATGAGTTTTGGTCACTAGAGTTACAGGCCACTGGAATGAAGCAATCTTCAATGAAGTTGTAACTGGGGCATCTTAGTAGACACTCAAGAATTGTTTATTGAGTTTAATTGGATTGAGTCGGACCCCAGTTCTTTACACTAAAGTCACACAGTAATCTAGAGATCTCTAATTTTGCATAAAACTTCCTACAGAGTGTGAGACTATCAGATCATGAAATACTCTTGAAACACAACCATACAATGTCAGAGTTTGAAAGGATCTTAGAAATAACTTACTACAGCATCTTCATGTAATTCAAAAGGACTAAAAGTCCCAAAAAGTTACTGGTAAAACTTGGATGAGATAGCCCTTGGAATCTTGTCTTCCATTTCAGCATCCTTGTTGCTACATCCTGCTGCCTCTCAGTAATTTAGGCTCCCCTACATGGGTATAGAGTGTCCCATAAATCCCAGAGCCACATCCTCCAAAATTCCTGCTCCCCCTCCCCCAGATCAGCATCCTAAGGCTAGTATTCTGGCCAGCACTGAGATGTTGCCATAGCAACAGAAGTCTGAAAATGGAAAGCCCTGATTGGACCACAGGGCACTGCAGTGTCTTTACCTGAGGGAGATAATTCATGATTTTCATGAGTGTCTAGACAGTCTCCATGGTAACTATTCTCCTATCTGATTCAAGGAATTGCTTTGTATATCCCTAACTTCAACCACCATCACCATCAATTAAAACATCCCTAACCCAGTCATTAATTTTAAATCCAACTGGGGAAATTATCTCTTTTTTCTCTTAGAAAATTCAGAAATTTATGAAATGGTGAGTAAACTCCAGTCTCTGACCTCTCTGAGGTGTCAGTTTAGTTGTGGGCAACAGGGCAGTCATTGAGGTTGGGATAGAATATGTACATTCATAAAAATCACCAGGAAAGATTCCCAGAATCAAATAGATTAAGATGGTGGCCAGGGAGGTTTCTTGGAGATGTCCATCAAGCTCAGGAGACACAGGGCCTCTAAAGTGGCTTGCTGACCAGAGAAGGGCATTGGGGATCCCGTTGTTATGACAACAGTCTCAGTTTAGTTAGAGACCTGTTGTCTCTAAATTGGGACCCCAGAAAAGGTTGGTAAAGAAAAAAACTAATGTGGGTATCCAAATACAGGTTGTTATTCAGGGACAAATCAGAAAAGAAACCAAAAAGAGCCATTAAACTTCTGCAATGATGGGAATTTTACTCTTTCAAAGCAGATCATTAAAAAAAATTAGGGGAAAAGTTTGGGTTTCCTTAGAAGTTATAGGGTGTTTTTTTTTCAGACACCAAATTTACATCATCAGACCTTATGTGACATAGAATAGAGCATTAAACTTTCTGCCAAGGAGATTGCAGATTTTTACTAGCTATTTGACCTGAAATAGGTTTTTTAATCTGTAAAATGGAAATGCTAATGTCTATTACTGATCTCAATGGGATGAAATACGTATTTGAAGCATCTGGCAGACTTTAAATCATGGTGTACTTGCAGGCTATTGTGCTCACTATCCATCCTGCTCACAAAGACAGCCTGAGAGATTTTTATCAGTTCTTTCCTTTTTGCAATTCAAAAATCTGACTCTGACCAAAGATATGCTTGTAAAAGGCTGGGAAGACTCTTGAGAAACACCAGCCAGATTATGACATTTCCAAGGAAGGTCTCTGAAGGGGGACAAAAAGAGCCATAGTGATTATTATAAGAGAAAAAAGCTCAAGATTGAATCTGGTCACCCTATTTGGTCAGAGTCAAATTCTTGGCTTGCACAAATGAAGTGGTTTTATATTAATGGGGTAACCCAAATTTCTGGACTGGGAACCCCTAACACAGCCTCCACCACCCTCATGGAAGCAGAATAAAAATTATCCCACTGTCTCCCCTGAGCTAACATTCTAAATCAGAGCCACTCACCACAACAATTGGAATTAAAGCTTCCTGAGTTTGAGGGAATTGAAAATGAGGAAAAGATTTGACCAAGTTCTCCTTGCTTCAGTTTCTTTGTTTGGTAGCAAATGGCTTCCTGAATGATAGATTATTTGGCAATATTATGCTATAGAGAAGTGAAGGAAATCTATGCAAAAGTAGCAGATGTTCAAAGAATATTTAAAGAAAGTTTCTGCAGCTGGCTGGATATGGAGGGAGTGAGGATGCCACTCAAAA
Organism: Myrmecobius fasciatus; assembly: GCA_023553655.1. Lineage (NCBI taxonomy): Eukaryota > Metazoa > Chordata > Mammalia > Dasyuromorphia > Myrmecobiidae > Myrmecobius > Myrmecobius fasciatus. Next base: position 351,542 of record JAJPUD010000503.1, read on the forward strand.
TATGCATCCATAATTGTGAAAATATGTATAGAAGGATTGTACATGTTTAATATATATTGTATTACTTGCTATCTAAGAGAGGGGGTGGGGAGAAAAGGGAAAAAATTAGAACAAAACATTTTGCAAAGGTAAATGTTGAAAATTATCTATTTTTGATATTTTTTGAAATATGAAACATTGAAAATCTGTTTTGAAAATAAAAAGCTTTAATAAAATAAATAAATAAACACACATACACACCAAAAAATATGCATCTATACGGTGGAAATGGAGCAGATCTACTGCAGTCTGCATTAATGTGACTTTCCAGCTTTCTTTTTTTCTGTAAGAGTTTCATGTGTGATTTGTGATATGTGTTAGATATGTTCCATGTCGAGGGGGGAAGGAACAGAATTCCAGAATAATGACTGGTAGAGTAGAGGGGTGTGGGATACCTTCCTTCTTCAACCTAGATTTGAGCTCTAATCAAAGGATTAGAACATTAGAAAAGAACTTTATTTGATTCATCCAAAATTAGCCAATAAGGAGGGTATGACTTGGCCAGGTATATACTTTGTCTTTGAAGTTATTTCAGGGCAAAGATGTAAAGACCTTGTCGGCTGGTTTTAGAGGTGAAAGCAAAAAGTCAAGAAACAATTAACATTGATGGGATGCAAGCCAGTGTTCTGCCAAGTGCCAAGAAAATGGCTTTTATTATGCTCTGCAGAGAGGTCAGTAGGGACTTATTTATATTTCTATACACACACACACATATCATCATCATCATCATCCTCATCATCCTCATCCCAGACAACTACTCTGGAATTTTACATTTAAAATGCTAACTCAAATTCAACAAAAAAGAGGGGAGGGAAATCAAGATAAAAGGTCCTAAGAGGGGGAAATAAAGGCCTATATTATTAATATAGCTAAATAAAATTTGCTTATATATGCATATATATAAAATAGCATGTTGATTCTTTTTAATTTTCTCAGAGTGAGGAAACATATTACTTTAGAAAGATACCACCTAAAAAGATAGGTGGCTCAGTGGGTAGAGTACAAAATCTGGAATCAGGAGTTTAAATAAATATACAGCCTTAGCAACTGAACAGTTGCATGACTGAATCCACTGCAGTTTCCAACTGTAAATTAGGAATAATAATATTAGCACCTGCTTTCCAAAGTTCTATGAGAATAAAATGAGATAATATTTGTAAAGTATTTTGCAAACCTTAAAGCACTATACAAGTATTAACTTTTGTGATGATGATTTACAATTACAACATTCTAAGGAGCAAAGATATATTCTTAAAAACATTAAAAGACAGGTGTCTGGATTAGAGGACTGCAGATAAGATCTTTTGAAGATTAGAACTATTGACTTTTTTTTTCTATAGGAGAATCAGTCAGGCAGACAATAAACATTTATGAAATGCTTAGTACTTGCCAAGTACTATGTTAAGCATTGGATATCTAAAGTTCTCACTCTTCTATTTCCTAATTGTGTACTGTGGAGCACTCAGTAGAAGTCTCTTGGTTTTAGTTTTCTCAGCTGTAAAAGAGAGAATTGGAGTAGATAATTTATTCTCAACTCTAAATCCCATGTTCCTCTAATGATTAATTGATATCTATAGCAATTTAGATTGTGCTAAAAATACACAAAAATAGCAAAAGAGGTGTGTGTGTGCATCCAACAGGAGATGAGATGTTGAGAGCAAAAATTGGGGGTAAGTTAGTGTTATTTTAATTCCATGTAACAACAATAATAATTACAACTATTTTAATAAATATAATAACAGAATTTATGTAAAACTTTAAGGTTCACAAAATTTTTTACATATGTTAATTCACTTGATACTGAAATGGGTGCTATTATTATCTCCACTTACACCAGGCTGCTGTTATTGTTTCTACCTAAATATCCTTTTCTGATAGTGCCTGTGAATGTATTTACCTCTTAGAACAATCAGAGGGTCCAGCTCCTTTCTCTGAAGGCAGAGCCTGCTGCTTAATTTCAAGTGTTCTATAGGTCCTTTTATCACCCCTGCCATGATGCTACCACATATCTTGTGATCATCTCTTCTTCCTGCAGGTAGACACTGTGTCCAAAAAATAATTGTATCTCTCCCAATGTCAAACACAGAACTTGGCACACAGTGAACACTCATAAAAATTTTTTTTAAGATTAATTGAATTGATATTTGGATTCTGGCCCCAATTCTTCCACTGACTTAGCATGCACCTTTAAATAAGTAACTTCTCTAATTAGGAAGTAATTTCATTTGTGAAATTAAGAGTTTGGACCTAACTCTACTTCCCAGACTTCTTGGAATAGTAGAATGAAAAAAAAAAGAGTCATGATCCCTCAGGGGAGAATAATCATAATAATAACAGTAACAATAATAATAGAACTGCTAATTAATAGCAATAGCTGCATTTATAGAGTGCTTAAAATGTTCCAAGCACTGTGTTAACCTGATTTACAAACATCTGATTTGAACTTCACAACAACCTTGGGAAGCAAATCCAATTATTATCCCCATTTTATAGATAAGGAAATTTAAAAGGTGAAGTGGCTGAGTTTGGATAAGAACTCAGCTCTTCCTGGATCCAGGTCCAGAGCTCTCTGCACAAAGCCACTTAGATGCTCCTAAAATCTAAAAGTTCTCTAAGGCCATCAGGTCATGGTTTGACTTTAACAAAATTTCTGCCCTCCAGAATTCAACATGCTTGGTCAACAGTGGGAAAATGTACTTTAAGATATATAGAAAATCTTATGCTTTTATTATCCAGACAGAAGAGTCCAAAATCAATTTTTACATTGTGTACAACAATGAGACAAATGTGTGGAAGTTAGCCTGGTCTGTGAGGATGAGCATTGAAATACAGACCCTGATGTTTTGCTTTTATAAGTCTTCTCCTCAACACCCAGAGGCCACAGAACAACTCTCCCAGCTTCCAACATCATTTCCTTTGGCAATAAGAGACAATAAGGTAGCAGAATGATTCAAGAATTTTGTTCCTAGGAAATCCATCATGAAGTTTTGGCTATTAGGGTCATGGTGACAGTGGAGAAAAGCAAACAACTGCTGGTTAATTCAATAAAAAGATCTCTACCTTTGCACAGTGCTTCATACACAGATATCTTGGGGTTTCCTGGCTAAATTTCTTTCTTAAGGACCAAGCCTTAAACCAAAATCAATCTGATTCTCATTGGCCACCAACAAGTCCTTGACCAAGCCCCATTTGGTCATTGTTTGGGTTCTGATTGACTGAGAATGAATGTAAATAGCAGTCATTTCTATTTTGGCCAGAAACTCCTCTAAGATTCATTTATTTAGATTTTTTTTTGGGGGGGAATAGGTGAAAGAGGAAATTCTTTACCTTATTTGCTACCTAGCCTTAAGCACTGAGTGTATGTCTCCTCAGTTAAACTGAGATCTGTTAAAGGCCTTAACTTAAAAGGTCAAGGTTTCCCATTCCATCCAGGACCATCCCCAGTTGTTCTCATCTTTATCTGGCCATTGGACTCAGATGCTCTGGAGAGAAAGAAAGGCACATGACCTTGCCCAGCCCTCCCTCACTTAAATCCAATTCACTTGTATGTCATGACATCACCTCCCCAATGTTATGGTCTTCTTAAAGAAGGAAGGATAAACAACAATAACACGTTAAAATATCAACTCAGGGACCACCCTTTGAATACAAAGCAAAAAGTGTCAGAGATGCAAGGATGGACTCTGAGACTCAGAAAGCCAATAGTAAAATCTGGACATTAGAGAACCTAGTGTTGTTTCTTAGGTCAGTTTTCTAGTCACTGTATCCTGATATCTCTTGATAATGCAGGTTCCCATACTTGGACACAGTGTGCTATAAAACCCTAAGTCACAAACTCCACAATTCCTAGCCCACCCCACACCAGCATCCTAATGCTAATATTCTGGCTAGCACTGAGATGTTGCCATAGCAACAAAAGTCTGAAAATGGAAAGCCCTGATTGGCTAATAGGGCACTGCAGTACATTTCCCTGAGGCAGATAGTTCATGATTTTTTTCTACTGTCTAGACAGTCTCCATGGTCACTATCCTCTCATCTGATGCAAAGAACACTCTTTGCTTTTGATGAGTGTTTATCCAACCCTCCCATCACCACCATCACCACCATGATTAAGTATTTCCTGACCCAGTCTTCAATTTTAGACCAAACTGAGGGAATTATCCTTATTTCTTATAGAAAATTCAGAACTTTATGAAATAATGAATAAATTCCAGCCCCTGCCCTCTCTGATGTCTCAGTCTGGCTGTGAGAAGCAGATCAGTCATTGGGATGGGGATAAAATGTATACACAGCCATAAAAATCACCAGGAAAGATTCTCATTATCGAGCTAATTAAGATGATATCAGTCTAGATCTCTTGGAGGTGCCCATCTAGCTCAGGAGATATAGTACTTCTGAAAGCATTACAGTGGTTTACTATCCAATCAGAGAAGAGCCATTATTATGGCAACAATCCCAGTTTAATTGGAGAGTTAATGCTAAGAAATAGTAAGCTTCTAAATTGCAACCTCAGACAAGGTTGAGGTACAAAAGGAGAAAGAGGCTGATGTAGGCTTCCAGAAAAAGGTAGTTATTTAGGAACAAGTCAGAGAGAAAATGGTCATCAAGACCCTAGTTGAATGTCTACAGTGTTGGGAAACTCACTACTTTTCAAAGCAGAACATTGTACTTGAGGATACTAGTTTACCAAGGCTAACCCCTCAACCTGCTCAAGAGATCCCATTCCATTCCATCTCCCTCAAAAATATTTCCCATTCTGTCATCCCTACTTTCACTTATTTTCAATCTCCATCTGTCTACTGCCTCCTTTCTTACTGAATATAAACATGATCATGTTCCCCCTATCCCGAAAAACACTCACTTGGTCCTTCCACCCTAACTATCTATCTCTTGTGCTTTGTGGTTAAATGCCTTATAAAAAGGTCATCTATAACAGCTAGTTCCATCTTCTCTTACTCCACTAAAATTGTCTCTCTATAGCTGTTATTGATCTCTTAGTTGCCAAATCCAATGGCCTTTTCTCATTACTCAATCTCTCTGCAATCTTTCTTCTTTAGGGTTTCAGTATATCATTCTCTATTGGTCCTTCTCTTACTTATCTGAAAGCTTTTTTTAGGTGATTCTAAACCTTTGCTAAATTGGGTGCAGATTATATCCCCTAAGTTTAGGTCTCTAACAAGGTCTTTTTCTGGTCATTTTTTCTTCTCTCCATATTGTTTCATTTGGTGATCTCATCCACTTCCTTGGAATTAATTATCATCTTTGTATTGGTGATTTTTAAATCTGCCTATCCTGCCTCAATCTCTCTGCTCACCTCCAGTCTCATATCTCCAACTAATTTTCAGGAATTGTGAACTAGATGTCCAAAAAACTTCCTAAACTCAGCATATCCAACTCATTCTCATTCCCCAGTGTCCTACCTTCCTACTTCCCACCTTTCCAATAACTTACAGCAGTGATTCTCTGACTTTTGTTCTCAGTATCTTCATACTATTAAAAATTATTGAGGAAATATCCAAAGATATTTTACTTATGTGGGTTATACTTATAGTTATTTACCAGTAGAAATAAAAACTAATTTTGAATTTGAAGGCCCTTTGAAAGGATTTCCAAGACCTTCAGGATTCTCTGGGCCATATTTTGATAACTACTGACTTATAAGACAACATCAACTTCCTAGTCCCTTAGGCTCACAAACTAAGAATCATACCCAATTCCTCATTATTTCTCATCTGTTACCAGGGCCTGTCAACTTCACCTATCACAAACACTGCTCTAAACCTTATCACATCATTCCTGGACTATTGTAATAGCCTGTTGGGGGAACAGTCTAGCTATCTCATGTTTCTCCCCATCCCAATTCCTTCTCAATTTAGCTATTAACCTGATTTTCCTAAAATAGAGTTCCCAGCATGTCATCCCTACCCTCCTCTCAATAAGTTCCAGTGGCTTCCGATTTTCTCCAGGAAAAATACAAAATCCTGTGTTTAACATTCAAAGTCCTTCATGAATTGAGTGGATGCCCATCCAAAGGAATGGCTGGATAAAGTTATGGCATATGAATGTAATGGAATATTATTGTTCTATAAGAAATGATGAGCAGACTGATTTCAGAAAAGCTTAGAAAGACTTGTATGAACTGATGCTGAGTGAAGTGAGAAGAACCAAGAGAACATTGTACACAGTAAAAATAAGGTTATATATAATGATCAACTGTGATGGACTTGGCTCTTCTCAGCAATGTGGTGAATCAAGACAGTCCCAATAAACTTGGAATAAAAAATGTCATCCACTTCTAGAGAGAGAACTATATAGATTGAATGTGGATAGAAACATAATATATTCACCTTTGTTTATTTGTTTGCTTTTTATTTCTCATGTTTTTTTCCTTTTGATCTCATTTTTCTTTTACAACATGACAAATATGGAAATATGTTTGAAAGAATTGTACATGTTTAAACTATATCAGATTGCTTGCTGCATTGAGGGGGGAAGGAAAGGAAGGGAAAGAGAAAAATCTGAAATACAAAATCTTACAAAAATGAATTTTGAAAGCTATCTTTCCATATATTTAGAAAAATAAAATACCATTGAGGGAAAAAATAATCAAAGTCCTTCATAAACTAGTCCCCTCCTACCTTTCCAGTCTTACCACATATTAATCTCCTTGGATACTCTATGATTTGGTGTACTGGCTTCTTGCATATTCCATAAAGAAGATACTCTCTCACATCAGAAGAAGAGAAGTAGAGAATATGGGAAAAGTTAGTGAGATGATCATTTCAATTCCATATTGCTATAATAATTACTAAAAATAGTATTTATATTATGACAACAATAGCATTTATATCATACTTTAAGATTTTCAAAGTACTTTGCATGTTAATTCATTTGATCTTCACACAAACCTTGTGAGATAGATACTTATTATTATGCCTATTTTAAAGACTAGGGTAATAAGGCACCAAAGATTAAGTGATTTGTATAGGGTTATTTAGCTAGAGAAAGTAAGGGAGGAAATAAACATTAGGGACTGGGCTAAGTGCTTTATAAATATCTGATCTATTCCACACAAGGACCTTTCAAAAGAGGTCCATTATCACTCCCATCCCCATTTTAGAGTTGAGGAAAATGAAAGAAGTAGAATGACTTGTTCTACTTCACTCATATAATATTTGGATTTAAATTCAGCTCTTCCTCGCTCAAGGCCCAGCCACTTCACACACAGTGTTAAATTACCAGCACAAGGAACATTGTCAAAACACAGAGCAAAAAGTATGAAGGGAGTCTGAATCTCAGAAAGTCAATGGAAAAATCTGGACAATATAGCACCTAATGTGTTATTTTCCAGTTCAATATTCTTGTTACTGCATCCTGCTGTTTCTCAATAAAGCAGGCTTCATGCAAAGGCACAAAATGTCCCATAAAGCTCTAAGTCACAAACTCCAAAATTACCGCCCCCCCCCCCCCAGATCTGCTGCCTGAGGCTGATATTCTGGCCAGCACTGAGAAGTTGCCATAGCAACAGAAGTCTGAAAATGGAAAGCCCTGATTGGACAACAAGGCACTGCAGTGCCTTTATCTGAGGGAAATTGCTCCTGGGTTTGCATATTGACTAGACAGTCTCCATGGTAACCATCCTCTTATCTGATAAAAGGAATACTCTTTACTTTTGATAAGTATATGTCCAACACTCTATCATCACCATCAGTAAGAATAATAACAATAATAATGATGTTGATCCCTATCCCAGTCTTTAATTTTAACCCAAACTAAGGGAATTATTCCTATTTCTTGTAGAAAATTCAAAGAAGAGTATATTTTAGTATCTTCCCTCTCTGAAGGTTCATTTTAATTGGGGAAATTGGAATAGTGAGTGAAGTGGTGATAGAATATGTACACATTCATAAAAATCACCAGGAAAAAACTCAAATGGGTTGATCGTGATGGTGACAGTCTAAGTCATCTGAACTCTCCAGCTCAGTGACTCTGACTCAAAAGGCATTACAGTTCCTTATTTCCCCATGAGAAAAAAAACATTCAGAAGGATGCTGCTATTGTAAGAATAGTTCCAGCTTAGTTGGAAAGCTGATGCTGAGACAGTGGGCCTCTAACCTGGTATCTCAGAGGGTCAGTGTACAAAAGGAAAAGGAAGTTAATGGGTCTTCCAAGAAAGGGTAATCAGGGAGAAAAGGTAGACTGGTCATCAAGTCTTTGCTTGAATACCTGTACTGATGTTAAACTCACTACCAAGAAAGCAGACTATTGCACTTAGGAACAGCTATTTGGGATAACTTCATTGTTAGGAGTTACTCATTTCTTGACACTCAGTTTAAATGGGCCTTCCTGAAATCTAGCTCCCAACCTACCCATTGTTCCTGGCCCTCCCAGTAGGGCCAAATCCAATCTTTTTTTTCATGGGACAGAAGTTCAATTATTTAAAAGACAACTCCCAATCCCTTCTCCAAAGGTTCTATCATCTCCTGTACATCGACACTGTACCTCTGTAGATGCAGTCCTGGGTGACTTTTATTGAGCTTGTGATCCACTAAAACCATCAGAATGCTTTTTATACCAACAATGGGAACAAGGGCTCCCTATTAAAGAATCTGAAAAGGAGGAAAAACGTTGATCAGGTTCTCCTACTCAGAACCTGATGAAAAGGAGTAATTTCATTTTCTTCCTTTGTTAGGAAATGGCTACCCAAATGACATATTATGTGACAATCTTACATTGAGGAGGCAAAAAAAATGCAAAATAAAAGATGCATCTGACAAAGGAGATTTCTTTAAGGACAAGTTATACAGCCGGCTGCAGATGGGATTGAGATACTGTTCACTTCAAAATATGCATCTATCTTGGACAATAGAGCTGCAGCTCCCTAGTCTGCATTGCAGTAATTTCCCAGCTTTCCTTTTTTGTATAGGAACTTTGTGTCTGACAAGTGTTTAGGGTGCTGGCTTTTTTTTTGGTGAGGGGTGAGGTGGAAGGAGGGCAGAGAAATGAAGGAAAATAAAAAGCAAAATGTGGCCTGGCAGAGCAGAGGGGCATGGACCATACCTCTCTCTTCCAATCCAGCTGTTAGGATCTCTGAGCACAGTCATTGTTTTAGAGGGATTAGAACATCAGAACAGAACGCCCTGGTTTTCCTGTAGTTTAGCTAACAAAGAGAATGTGAAGAAGGTTCTCTATAATACCAGGAACTATAGGACTGTCCAGGGTAAGGGTAGACTTTGTCTATGAAATTATTACAGGGCAAAGATGGGGGCACCTGTCAGCTGGTTTAAGGGTAAAAGCAAAAAAGTAAAGGGCAATCGACACTGGTGTTATGTTTGTGAAAAAGTCTGTCAAGTGGCAAGAGAATCACTTTTAAGTTATTCTCTCAAGTAAGGTCAATGGTATTTATGTGCTCTTTCTTGACTCTCTGGCTTTGTGTGTCCGTCTGTCTGTCTGCCTGTCTTTCTCTCTATCTCTTCTCTGTCTCTATCTTTCCCTGTTTCTGTGTGTGTCTTTCTGTCTCTCTCTGTTTTTCTCCTTCCTTCTCTCTCTCTCTCCTTCTCTCTCTCTGTCTCTCCCTCTCTCTCTCTCTCTCTCTCTCTCTCTCTCTCTCTCTCTCTCTCTC
>JAJPUD010000503.1:363512-395895 GCA_023553655.1 Myrmecobius fasciatus
AATACATATATATATATATATATATATATATATATATATATATAGTGCTTATTATGTGCCAGGCACTATACTAACCAACCATAATCTCACAATAACTTTGGGAAATAGATCCTATTTTTATTCCCATTTTATACATGAAGACACTGAGATAGGCAGAAGGGAAGTGAGTTGCCTAGGTTCACACAATAAGTGTCTGAATCTGGATTTGAACCCCTCTTCCTGGCTACAGACTCAGAGCTCTCTCCTCTGAATCCTGTAGATGCCTCTAAAATCTAAAAATGCTCTGTAGCTATTACTGGCCATGACCATCCCTGTTATTTTGATTTTAACAAAATTTTCTCCTTCATAATTCAACATGCTTTGAAAATTGTGCTTTGAGACCAGCTTCTTATTTGTGACTCCATATGGAGCTCTTGTAACTGAAAGTGAGGGTCATGAAATGATGATTTATTATCTATAAATGTTTGATTTATATACCTGTTTCATATATACCTATATACCTAGAGTCACAAAATTTTCTTGGGGGAAAAGAGGTCACAAGTAGAAAAAGTTTAAGAAACTCTGCTTTAAGATATATAGAAAATCTCATGATTTCACTGCCCAGAAAAAAGAGCCTGAGGATTTTAATTTCAGTTCCTACACCATATACATCAATGAGATAGATGTACTGAATGGGACCTTATCAGTAAGTACAAGCAGAGAAATGAAGGCTTTAATGCTTCTGCCCAAGTCTTTTCCACACTTCCTCAAGACCCAGAGGTCACAGTGTCCCTTCCCTAACTCCCAACTTCAGCTCTCTTAGTGATCAGATAAAGAGAGAGGAGATAAAGGTCAATTTTTTTTTCTTGGGAAATGAAAGTATGGCTAACCAGGACCATAGTAGCAATGGAGAACTGCAAAGAAAATATACCCTGTGAGTTGCTGGTTAACTCATTAATCAGACCCCTATCCCAGCACAGTACTTCATACACAGAGTGTTAAAATATTAGCACAGAAAGCACTCTTAGAACAGAGAACAACAAAAAGTGTCAAAGACAGAAAAGAAGGATTCTGAGACCTAAAAATTCAGTGTTAAATTCTGGATAATATAGCACTTATATGTGTTATTTCCCAGGTTATCCATCTGGGCTCTGAGTGTTCCATAAGACCCAAAGAAACAAACTCCAGAATTCTTGGTCCACCTTTGACTAACATCCTAACCTTGACATTCTGGTCAGTGCTGAGATGTTGCCATAGCAACAAAAGTCTGAAAAATGGAAAGCCCTGATTGGACAACAGGATACTGCAGTGCGTGTACCTGAGGGAGATAGTCCATGGGTTTCTCTACTGTCTAGACAGTTTCCATGGTGACCATCCTCATCTGATTAGGAAAACACTTTGCTTTTAATGAATAATGACATATTTTCTTTTCTTTTTTACTTTTCTTTTTTATTTTATAAACCTTTTTCTTTTCAAAACACACGCTTAGATAGTTTTCAACATTCACCCCTTGTATTCCAAATTTTTCCCTCCCTTTCCCCCATGCCCTCCCCTTGATGGCAGGCAATTCAATATATGTTAAACATGTACAATTCTTCTATACATATTTCCACAATTATACTGAACAAGAAAAATCAGATCAAAAAGGAAAAATAATGAGAAAGAAAATAAAATGCAAGCAAACAACAACAAAAAGAGTGAAAATGCTATCTTGTGATCCACACTTAGTCCCCATGGTCCTCCCCCTGAGTGCAGATGGCTCTCTCCATCACAAGACCATTGGAATCATCTCATTGTTGAAGAGAGCTACATATATGACATTTTCAACCACCATTATCAGTTTTTAAAATATTTCTTTCCCAGTCTTTAGTTTTAGACAAAATTGGGGGAGTTGTTCTATTTCTTATAGAAAATACAGAGATTTATTGGTGAAGAGTAAATTCTAGTTCTGGATTATGTCACCTTCAATTTCCTCATTTGTAAAATGGAGAAAATCATACCTATCACTAACTTAAATGAGATGATGCATAAATGATATATGAACATGAAGCATTATATAGATCAGAAAGCATAGAATACCTCTGGGATATTGTGATTATTTTTCCATCTTTCTCACAAAGGTGCCCTGAGAGATTTTGCCAGCTGTTTCTTTCATGGGACTCAAGAAGCAAACTCTGAGCTCAAATAAAGTGATAAATCCCATTCTTAGAGTCTTCTCTCTAGAAATAATATATATGGCTCATTTTGTCCCCACCCAGACACCTTCCCTAGAAACATTGGAATCTACTTGCTGTCTCTCAAGAGACCTCCCTGCCTTTTGTAAGCAAAGAGATGAACAAAATCCTTTAGCCATAGAGCTGACTTGTAATAGCAGGGGACTGTTGACCTGGCTTCTTCACCAAGTTGACCGAATCCATTTTCTAGTGAGCTCCATTTCCCTCATTCCCTACAGGAATCAGTCACAGTCCCTATAAATTCACAGCATCCCTTGGTGAAGTCCTTTCTACTGTGGGTTCCATGGATGATTCAGTTCAGACTGAGCTCTTTATTCTGAAGTCTGTCCACTCTAGTCCTTATGGTCTGTCCGTAGCTCTCAGTACAATCTGAGGTTTCTTGATTCCACAGTATCAAGCTCCCAACTTCTGATTTAACTTAGGCATTGAGGCAGCAAACTGCTGCCATGTTCCTCATGGCCTCCTTCTCCAAAAGTTCCCAAAATGAACTTACTACCATCTGTGTCCCCCTGCCTCCCCCAAAATGGTGCTGCGTGCCTCTTGTGTATAAAATTTGGGTTTGCTTATTTCTTTGTTTCTCCCTTTAGACAGGGGGAGAAAAGGGTACCCCAAACCTCTGTATCTCTCTCTGAATCTGGCTCTGGCTCTGTCTCTGTCTCTTTCTGTGTCTCTCTCTGTTCCTCTATCGTTGTCTATCTCTCTCTTTGTCTCTCTCTGCCTCTGTCTTTCTGTCTCTGTCTCTTTTTCTTTCTCTCTGAATTTCTGACTCTGTTTCTCTACCTCTCTTTGTCTCTCTGTCTCTGTCTCTGTCTCTATCTCTCTTCTCCTCTTCTTTTTCCTCTTCATCCTCCTCTTCCTTCTCCTCTTCCTCTTCCTTTTCTCTGTCTCTGTCTCTCTCTGTCTCTGTCTCTCTGTCTCTCTGATTCTGTTTCTCTGTCTCTGTCTCTCTGTCTCTGTCTCTCTCTCTCTGTCTGTCTGTAAGAGCAAAAGACAAAAAAGCTGAGGATGAAGACTTGGGAAAAGTTAGAGGGAAGATCCTTTCAATGTCATAACTTTAAAATAATAATAATTCCTACAACTATTATTTATAACAATTGCAATAGCATTTCCATAATACTCTGAGATTTGCAAAGTACTCTCTATGTATTAACTCATTTGGTTCTCACAAAATCTAGTGACATGGGTTTATTGTTATGTCTATTCTAAAGAAGAATGAGGTACAGAGAGGAAGGGCATTTATATGGTCCTTGCAACATACCAGGCACTGTGTTAAATTATTTTCAAATATCTATCACAAGGACCTTTCAAGATAGGTGCTATTATCACCCCCATTTTAGAGTTAAGGGAACTGAAGCAAATAGGATGACAAGCATCGGGTCACTTATCTGGTAAATGTTTAGGTTTGAGCTCAGGTCTTCTGAGACTCCAAGTCCAAGCCACTTTCCATTGCACCACCAAAGCTGCCTCCTGCCTAGAGTCTCTCTACTTCCCTGATGGGAGCAAATCCTTTGTACCAGGCTATTTCTAGATCTTGCTAGATAATCTGACTGCAGATTGCGAATATGCATTATTAATTCTTGAATCAGCTTTCTCCTCCTCAAAGGGTCCATCTACTTTCTTTTAGGGAAGAGTTCATTTTTCTGTTGCTTAATTCCAAGCATTTAGTAGTTGAACTCAGAACTCCTGCCATGATGTCACCATGTATCTTGTGATGGTCCCTATCAAACTGTAAACTCGATGAAAATAGGGACTGTATTTTTAAAAAAATTATCTCTCCCAGTTGTCCAGGGAAACACTTGGCCCATAATAGACACTTAAAGAAATGTTTGATTTGGGGATTCTGGCTCCAACTTTCCCACTGAATTATGTGCTTTTGAGCAAGTCACTGGCCTAACTGGGTTTCATTTATTCATTTGTGAAATGAGGACTTAAATCCTACTCCAATTTACCTTCCAAATCGCTTGGAGGAGTAGAATGAGGAAATGGTTATGATGCTACAGGGGAAAACAATAACAATGACAACAAAAATAATAATAACTAACATCTGGATAGTATTTACTATGTGCCAGGCAATGTGTTATGTGTTTTATAAACATCCCATTTACAAACAGGCTTCATAACTGCCTGGGAGGTAGATAGTATTATTATCCCCATTTTATAGATAAGGAGACTGAGTAAAATTAAAGAGAAGCTACTTAATTAGGCTCACATAGTTAATAAGTTTCTGTGCCTGAATTTGTACAGAGACCTTCCTAAGTCCTAGCTCTCTATCCATGGTAATACTCTGCAGCATTAAAAATCTAAAAGTGCTCTGTCACCATTAATGGCCATACTCATCCCCATAATTTTGATATTAATATTCTTTACTATAATATGTATATTATAAATTTTACTTTAATATTTGACTTCAATATTCTCCTCCAAAATTCAATAAGCTTAGCAACAAATAGAAAAGTTTAAGTTAAGACATAGAAAATCTTATGATTCCATTCTTTAGATCTATAAACCCAAGGAGTTTAATATCCATTCCTGAACAATTTTCTGCAATGAAACAGATGTGCTTTATGGGAGATGGTCTGAGAATGAGCATCAACATACAGATGTTCCTGTTCAGGTTTCCCCAAAGCACCCCTCCGCCTCCAAACTTCAGCTCCGGAAGGGATAAAGCCCAGTGAGAGAGCAAAATGGCCTAAGGATTATTTTTTTCCTACTTAATCTTCTCTGAAGCTTTGGCTCCCCAGGGCAATGATAAGATGAGAGCATTGCAAAAGAAAAAGAACTGATGATCTCCTGTTTGATTCAATAATAAGCTCTCTACTTGTGCTTCAAATACTGTGTGTTAGAATACACAAGTTCTGAAAACACTCTATAGGACACAGAACAAAGAATGTCAGATCTGGAAAGGATCTTAGAAATAATCTACTACAGCCCCTCGTGTAATAAGAACAATTATGAATCTCAAAAAGATTCACATGGTAAAAGAGGGCCAATGTAGCTCACAGTCTCCTATCTCCCAGTTGAGCATCCTTGCACTCTACAGAGGGTCCCAAAGCCACATACTCCAAAATTTTTAGCCCCTAGAACAGCATCCTAAAGCTGCTTTTCTGCCTAGCACTGAGATATTACCATAGCAACAGAAGTCTGAAAAACTGAAAGTCCTGATTGGACAATAGGGCACTGCCCTTCCTTTCCCTGAGGGAGATAGTTCATCATTTTCGATACTGCCTAGCCAGTCTCCATGATGACTATCCTCCAATCTGATGCAAGGAATACTCTGCTTTAAAGGGCATCCTATTGTCCTCTATCACCACCATGAGTTAAAGCAACCCTGTCCCAATCTTCAATTTTAACTAAAATGGGGTGGAGGGGTGGGAGTATCTCTATTTCTTAGAGAAAATTCAGAACTGTGTGCAGTGATAAGTAAACTCTTGCTCCTGCCCTGAGGATTCAGTCAAATTGAAGATGGCAGGAAATTGAGTAAGATGGGGATAGAATATGCATACATTCAAGAAAAAAAATTAGGAAAGAAGATTTATTGAATAAAATGGGTCTATTACAATAAATATTTAAAGTATAAGCCTCTTGGAGGTCCCAACAGTGGATAGAAAACTCACTACCTCTCAAAGCAAACCATTGCACTTGGTGATAGCCATTTGAAATAACTTTATTATTAGAGTTTTTATTTCTTGACATCAAGCTTAATTGAACCTCCCTAAAACCCACCTCTCCAAATTCACTAATTACTCTTGGTTCTGCCACCAGAGCCAAATAGAACAAGTCTAATCCTTCTTTCATGTAAAAGCCCTGCAAATACTTATAAACTGTTCCAATCCCCTACCCTCAAGATACAATCATCTCCTAGACATGGACTCTGTGCCTCTTTGGATGCAGTCCTGTATGGCTTTGATTGTCCTGTCTTACTGTTGGCACTTATTAAGGTTGCATATTTCCCTGATCCTTCATTTGTGCAGGTGATTCTTTGCATCCATGGGCAGGTCTTTTATATTTACCTTTTGTTAAATTAAATCTTTCTGGAATCAACTCATCATTTGAAGCTGTTGAATCTCTTTAAATCCTATCTTACTACTTACAATCATCCCAAAATTTTAAGAGCTGCAAATTTGATAAGCTTGGTATTTATAGCTTCATCTAGTGAAATAATATATGTAAAATGCTTTGCAGATTTGAAACCTCTCTGTAAAAGACAGAGAGAAGAAAGAACTGGAAAAAGATAAACAATAACAAATCAGGACCAAGGACAAGTCCCTGGAGCTACGCTAGAACCCTGGTCATTTTACTAATTGAGCCCTGCTAACCCTCACTTCTATATTGTTTCTGACATTCATCATATTTGTTCCTACACATCTGATGCTATAAGAAGGTAGAGGAAATCACATAACTTTTATTATGGGAACCACTACAAATATGTTACACAATCTCAAATGAACTCTCACCATTTCTAGGTAATCCTACATTACCTGCCTTTTCAATTCAGCATTCTACTCTCCATGGGGGCTCTTCCAAACATTTTCATTGCTCCTAAGATCTCCCATAGCTTCCTCTCCTCCCACTTCCTCAGTGATGATCTTCCTTCACTTTAATGAAGAAAAAATTGAGGTCATTTGCCATGATCTTCTTCACTCTTTCCCACCTCACATTATTCTTATACATTCTGCCCCTATTGCTTCCCTCGTTCATGTCTCCCCTGATAGGGTAGCTTTATTCTTTATCAAAGGTAACCCCTCTAACTGTTCTAGAGATCTCATTTCTTCTCATCTCCTTTACCAAATGGCCTTCTTCTTATCTTTATCCCTCCATCTATTTTCAATCTCTCCCTTTCTGCTGGATCATTTCTACTATATATAACCTTGCCTATGTCTTGCCTATCCTGAAAAAAAAAAGATTCATTTGATCCTTTAATTCTTGTCACACTATACCTCTTCTGTTCTTTGTGGCCAGAATCCTTGAAAAGGCCATTTACATGATCAACTGTAATAGACTTGGCCTTTTTTTTTTTTTTTTTTTGGCTTAGGCAATTGAGGTTAAGTGACTTGCCCAGGGTTACACAGCTAGGAAGTGTTAAGTGTCTGAAGCAGATTTGAACTCAGGTCCGCCTGACTTCAGGGCTGGTGCTCTATCCACTGCACTACTTAGCTGCCCCTAGATTTTGCTCTTTTCAACAAAAGGGAATTAGAGGTAATTCCAATAGACTTGGGATGGAAAGTGCCATCTCATATCTATAGAGAAAACTATGGAGACTGAATGTGCATCAAAACATAGCATTTTCACCTTTTTGTTGTTTTGTTTGTTTTTCCTTTTTCATGTTTTTCCCCTTTTGATCAGATTATTTTTTGTGTAGCATAATAAATATGAAAATATGTTTAGAAGAAGTACACATTTAACTTCTATTGGATTGCCAGCTGCCTGGGGGGAAGGGAAGAAGGAGAAAATTTTGGAACACAAAGTTTTGCAAAGGTGAATATTGAAAATTATCTTTGCATGTATTTGGAAAAATAAAACTATTTTTAAAAAATGAAAGAAAAGGGTATTTACAATGAGTTCTTCCATTCTGCTTCCTCCCATTATCAATACACTGAACTGTTCTCTCTAAAGTTACCAATGATCTCTTAATTGACAAATATAATTGTCTTTTCTGAATTCTCATTCTTCTCAATTTCTCTGCAGTGTGATGTTACGAACCATTTTCTCCTCCTTGACACTGGATTCTGCTCTATTCTGATTCTCTTCCTGCCTATCTATTCTTTTTTTCAATCTCCTCTGATGTATTCTGATGTATGTCTTTTTTATGTATGTCTTCCACAGGGTGTTGTCCTGGACACTCTTACATATTGGGTTTCAATTTCTTCATTTGTGAAATAAGTTTAATCACTGCCTTATCTGCTTCCCAGACATCTTGGAAGAGGAAAACAAGAAAATAGTCATAATCCTGCAGGGGAAAATAACAACACATAAGTCATTATCATCTTCATCATCATCATCCTCTAGCATTTATATAGCACCTACTTTGTGCTAATTGGTTTACAAACATCTTATTTTATCCACACAAAAACTCTGGAAGGTATTTTTTTAAAAAACCATTTTATGGACAAGGAAATTGAAGGGGGGAAAGTGAAATGGCTTTTTGAGGGTTACAGAGTAATAAGTTTCTGAAGCTATATTTAAACTTAGTTCTTCCTGACTCCAGGCTAAGCTTTGTCTCCACTGCTAAATCTAGCTGCCTCTAAGACCTAAGTGGCCATTAGGGATCATTGTCATCCTCATTAATTTCACTTTAATAGAACTGTCTCCATTTCTGGCCACCAATGGAAAATTCTAAGTTATGACATATATATGACATGTGATTCCATTCTGAAGATGGAAGGGCCCAAGTAGCTTAATATCAATTCCAAACACCATGTACTTCAATGAGACAAATGTTTTGAATGTGGGTATTGATGTTCCACAACTTCCTCAAGATATGGAAGCCACAGCACCTCTCCATTCTCAATTTGATCTCCCTTGGCAGTCAGATGAAAGGGATAAATAAAACACAGTCAGTGAGCAGAATGAATCATGTTATTTTTCTTGGAAATCCACCATGATTCTGTGGTTTTATAGGACCATGGTGGAGGTGGAGAACTGGAAAATAAGGAGAGTCAGTGAGCTGCTGATTAATTCAACAAGCACTCTGCCTACATACAGTGCTTCATACACAGGAGCATTAAGAGTTGCCTTTGGAATACATAAGAAAGAATATTAGAACTTGAGGGGATCTTAGCAATAACCTACCAAAGCCTCCTCATATAATACATAAGGATGCTGAGTCCCAAAAGCACAATAGTAAAACCTGAATGATATAACACCCTGGTTTTCTATCTCCCAATTCATCCTTCTGGATATTTCATCCTGCTGCCTTCCCAATAAAACAGCCCCATGCATAAGCACAGAATACCTCTTAAAGCCCAGATCCATGCATAAAAGACTTCTTGGCCCCACCTTAGACCTGCATCCTCAGGTTGGTATTCTAGCCAGCACTGAGATGTTGCCATAGCAACAAAAGTCTGGAAAATGGCAAACCATGATTGGACAACAGAGTACTGCAGTGCATTTCCCTGAGGGAGATAGTTCATAGTTTTATCATCTATCTATATAGTCTCCTTGGTTATCATCTTCCAATCTGATTCAAGGAATACTTTTTGTTTTGTGAGGTATCTGTCCTGCTCCATTATCAGTTAAAATACTCCTGGCCCTTTCTTCAATTTTAGACCAAACTGGGAAAGTTATCCCTCTTCCTTGTAGAAAATTCAGAGCCTGTTTCCTTCAATTTCCTAATCTGTAAAAAATGGAGATTATAATATCTATTACAGATCTCGGTGAGATGATATATGTATGGTCTCTTCCAAGACCTTAAAGTATAGTATACCTGCAAGATACTGTGATTATCTTTTTTTAAAATTTTTTTATTGAAGTAAATACAAAATAAGAAAAATAGAATGGAAAAAAGACAGAAAAGGAAAATAAAACAAAACACATGTGCCCAATAGAACCTCAAGGAGGATTAAAAATACATAACAATAAATTTACATTTCAAGAAAGCATATATAATAATAGAAGAGATTATATACATGACTGTCCATCTTTTCTTTGATTCTTTGTAGCTTATTTTTTTATTGTCTGCTGTGCACTTTTATCTTTTTTCCCCCTTTCATCTCTCCCACCTCCTCTAAGCAGACTACAAATAAGCACAATTATATATATATACATATAATTATTTATAGATATGTACCTTTATTCATATATTCATATCCACCTACATACCTACACATAAACATATATATGTATATATATACACACACATTTACTCAGAAACACAGATAGACATTTACTCATTTGTAAACATGCATCTAAGACAATATATGGCTGGAATATAATATAGATTTCTCTCTTGATTAAATCTTTAAGTTTTGACTCTAAGATCAATGATTACTAGCCCTACTTTTTTTTCTAATAAATTCTACTGATCGTTGTTGTAATGTTTGTGTATATCTTATTTCCTATCCCTGCTAACTCCTCTGCTTTCATTCTCCTCCTTAACTTGCCTTGCTATTACTTAACCTTCCCCCACCCATGGATCTCTCCCTTATCTTCTCCTCCTACCCTTTTCTTCCTTCTTCACCCCACTCATATTAATCTACACACCTTATCCCACTCCTATTAATTTAAATACCCTTCTATGCCCCCACTTTATCCTTTATCCCTTGCCCATGAACCTACACATCTTATCCCACTGCCATAATTTTTTTTAAAAAAAAACAAGGGAAATTTATTAGAAAAAATAAAGTAGGTATACTAATCATTGATCTTAGACAAAGTCAAACTTAAAGATTCAATCAAAAGGGGCAGCTAAATAATGCCATGAATAAAGCACTGTGTCTCTGCAGTTGGAGAATCTGAGTTCAAATCTGGTCTCAGACACTTAATATTTACTAGCTGTATGACCCTGGGCAAGTCACTTATCCCAATTGCCTAAGCAAAAACATAAAAGATTCAATCAAGAGAGAAATCTACATTTTATCTCAGTCATATTATTATTGCTTTAGATGCATATTTACATAAGAATAAATAAATATACATATATGTATGTGTCTGAGTATGTATGCATGTAGATATATGTATCTATGTGTGTGTATATATATACACATATGTAATGTGTATGTGCATAGCTGGGTGTGAATATATATGAATGTATATATGCATATATATGTACATATAAATATATCTGTGCTTAACTACTTGGGAGAAGTGAGGAGTAAAAGGGGGGTAAAAGAAGAAAGTAAGAAAAGTGCACAGCAGAGAACAAAAGAATAACCTACAAGGAAGTAAAGATAGACACTTGTGAATATAATCTCTTCTATTATTATGTGTGCTTTCTTGAAATGGAAATTTATTGTTATATATTTTGAATCTTTTTTGATATTCTACTGGGCAGTTTTCCTTTTCTTTCTTTTTCTAATTTTTTTGAGGGGGTTCTGATTGACTCAGATTGAATATAAATAGTCATTTCTGCTTTGGCCAGAAACCCTAAGGAGCTTCCCCTCCAAAATTCTTCATTCATTCATTTTCTTATCTATCTAGATCTTTTTTTGGATTGTTTTGGTCTCAATTGCTACCTAGCCTTAATCATTGAATGGGTACAATCTCAGTCAAACTGAGACCTGTTGAAGACCTTAGGTTGAGGTCTCCTACTGCATCCAGAGACATCTCCAGTCATCCTGATCCATATCTGGTCACTGGACCTAGATGACTTTGGAGGGGAAAGTGAGGTTGGTGACCTTTCATAGCTCTCCCTCACTTAAATCCAGTTCACTTGCATGTCATGGCATCACTTCCCTGATGTCATAGTAGGGCAAACAACATTTTTTCCTATTTTGTATTTAGTTCAATTTTAAAATATTAAATAAAATCTTCTCTCTCCAAAATTTAATATGCTTGGTCACCAGTAGAAAACTGTAAGTTAAAATTTATATGAAACCTTGTGATTCCTTTGAGCAGACAGAAGAGCTCAAGGGGCTAATTCTCATTTCCTATACTATGCCCTGTTGAATGGGTCTGGTCTGTGGGGATTGAATTGAATTGAAAAATGGTCCTGATGCTCCTGCTTCATCTTGTCCAAATCTTTTTCATGACCCAGATACTATAGCTCCCCTGTTCTCCCACCCCTAATTTCATCTGCCTTGGTGATCAGACTATCAGAGAGAAGGATCAGTAGAATATTATTTTTTTCCATGGAAATTCTCCATGAAGCTTTAGCTACCCGGGGCCATGAGGGGGGTGGAAAGCTAAAAAGGAAGGGGAACTAATGAGCTGCTGGTTAATTCCATAATAAACTCTGTGCCTGTACCCAGTGCTTCACACAGAGTATTAGAATATCAGCACGAGGTATAGCCTTTAAACACTGAACAAAAGAAAATGTCAGAGCTGAAAGGGACTTTAGAAACATGAGTCTCTTCATATAATATGGAAGGACTCTGAGTCTCAGAAAATCACTGATAAAACCGGGACAATATATTTTCCTATTTCCTATTTCCCTGATTAAATGATCTTGTCACTACATCCTGCTGGCTCTCAATAAAGCACACTCCCACACATGGGCACAGAGTGTCCCATAAAGCCTGAGGTCACCACTTTCAGAAACCCTGGCTCAGCCTAGATAAACATCCTAAGGCTGGTATTCTGGCCAGCTCTGAGATGTTGCCATAGCAACAGAAGTCTGAAAAATGGAAAGCCCTGATTGGACCACAGGGCACTGCAGTGCATTTACCTCTGAGGGAGATTGCTCATGGTTTTCTCAACTAGATAGTCTCCATGGTAACCAGCCTCCAATTTGATGCAAAGAATACTCTTTGCTTTTGAAAGGTGTCTGTCCTACCCTCCATCTTCACCATCACCATGAGTTAAAGCATCCCCTTACCCAGTCTTCAATTTTAAATAAACTGGGGGAATTATCCCTATTTCATAGAAAATTCAGAGCTTTGTGCAAGGGTGATTAAACTCCAGTCCCTGACTTTTTTGAGGGTTTACTGTAGTAGGAAGAAGTAGGACAATGAATAAGATGGGATAAAATATAAAATATGAATATATAATAAAAATAAAATATGAATTTCATAAAAATTATCAGGAAAGAATATTCCCTGATTTAAAAGAATCTATTACAATGGTGAAGCATCTAGAACCATCAGGATCAGGGAACTTGTAGGTAAGAGAGGCAATACTGTACAAACAAAGCAGAGGGGTTGCAGTTTCGTTGGAGAGCTGGTGCTAAGAGACAACAGGCTTCTAAACTTGCATTTCAGTCAAGTTTAGAGTAAGAAAGAAAAAGATCAAGGAAGTTACTTAGGGACAAGCCAGACAGAAAAGGCAGAGTGACCATTAACACTCTGCTTGAAAACTTACAGTGATGGGAAACTCACTACCTCTCAAAGCAGGCCACAGCACTTTGGAATAGCTATTTAGTACAAGTTCCTTTTAAAGATTTTTTTCCCTACATAAAGCTTACATGTGCTTCTCTGAAATCCCTTACCATCTCACCCATTGGAAGGACCCCTATGCTATTTTAGCTTATTTTGGCTCCTATGTCACACTATCGGTAGTTATTAAATTTATGTTCCACTAAAAACCCCAAAATCATTTGAACCTTTTGAATCCCGTCTTATTATTCCCAGTCACTTCAAAATCTACCAAACTACAAATTGGATAAGCTCGGTGTTTACAATTGCAGCCAGGGATATTAGACATACAAAGTGCTTCACAGACCTGAAAATCCTTTTTTTTAAGTCATGAAAGAAAAAAAACAACTGGAAGGGGAAAAAAGTAAAAGAATAACAACCCAAGACCAAGGACAAGTCTCTGGAGTAACCCACTAGAGACCTCCCTCAGAGATGATTCTTATTTCAATATTTAGGATTTTTCTTGGTTTCTCTATTTTCTCCCGGGTCACCTACTCAATCATCCTCATCTATTTTCCTCATCTTGACTCCTTGATGAACCAATTCAACTCTATATTGTCTTCCTCACTTCACTCCATATCTCCCTTATTTTTCACATTAAGCTCAGCTAAGATTCAGTCTTGAACCATCCCCATCTTCTCTCAGCAACAGGCATTTTCTCTGGCAATCCTCCTAGCCCAGAAAGCTTTCCTCCTATTCTCTGTCTACTGCCTTCCCAGCCTTCCAACTAAAAGCCCATTTTCTACAGGAAGCCTCTCACAACTCCTCTTAATATTAGTGTCTTCCCTCTATTAATTGTATCCTATTTATGCTATATATAGTTGTGCATATGAGCTGAGATGCTCATATTCTTTCCATATAAATACATTGTGCAAATGCTCATTGAAATCTAGGGATACTATATCTACCATAAGCACCTGAGTTAAATTAAAAACACACACACACCTTTCTCCCTGTGTCTGTCTATCTCTCTGTCTCTGTCTGTCTCTCTTTCTCTGTCCCTCTCTGTTTCTCTGTCTCTTTCTCTGCCTGTCTGTCTCTCTCCACCTCTCCCCTTCCTTTTCTCCCTTTCCTCTTTCCCACCCTTCTGTCTCCTCTCTCCTTTCCTCTTTTCCCTCTCCTCTCTCCCCTCTCTTCTCTCTTCTATCTCAGTCTCTCTCTCTGTCTCTGTCTCTCTCTGTGTGTCTTTCTGTCTCTGTTTCTATTTTTCTCTTTCCACCTCTCCCTTTTCTTTTCTCCCTCTCTTCTTTCCCACCCTTCTGTCTCCTCTCTCCTTTCCTCTTTTACCTCTCCTCTCTCCCCTCTCTTCTCTCTTCTATCTCACTCTCTCTCTGTCTCTTTCTATCTCTCTGCATCTGACTCTATCTGTCCCTCCCTCTCTCCTTCTTTCCCTCCCCTCCTTTCCCCTCTTCCTTCTCCCTCTCTTCCTTTCTCTTTCTTTGTCTCCATTTTGATTTACCTTTTTCCCTTTACCCAGTACTGCTTTTGTAACTGGATGCCTAATTTCAGGAGCTGTCATCTTTTGTGTCTCCACTCCAACCCCCTTGTTCACATGCTCTAAGCCTAGGCCTCAAGGGTGAATTTCCTAGGTTGTTGGGGTTTTTTTTTCCACACACACACAAAGAAAACATAAAAATTCAAGCATAATACCCCAAGGATGGGTCCTTCAAAATCCAGCCTGAGGACAACTATCTAGTCCCAAACTGAATGATGATTCACTTCCAAGCAACTCTATCTCACTGGAGTTCCCCATGCTCAGCTTTCTGGACTAGGAGACTCAAACAAAGCTTCCAACTCCTCATAGATCCAGAATGAGAATGGAACCTTCTGCTCTTTCTCTTTCCTGGTGATCTAGAATTCTAAATTAGAGCTACTCAGGATTTCCCTGAGTTCAATGAATTTGAAAATGAAAAAAAAAATACTTGACCAGGTTCTCCTACTCCTTTCAATTTTTTCATTTAATAGTAAATGGCCCCCAAGAGACAGATTTTATGGCAAACCATACACTAGAGAGGGGGAAAGGAAGTTTATATAAAAGATATATGTGGACTAATTTATGTTTTATATGATTGAATATATATATAAAACCCATCTCAAATTGCTTGCCATCTTGGGGAGAGGAGAGAAAAGAGGAGGCAGAAAATTTAAAACTCAAAATTCTATATAAAAATGAATCTTTTAAATTGCCTACATATGTAATTAGAAAAAATAAAATACTATTTAAAAGAAAAAATTTAAAATGCATATGTTTAAAGGAAATTTATTTAAGGACAGTCTTTGCAACTGCCTGGAGATGGGTGTGGAGATAGTTCTCTGAAAATATGCATCTATTCCTAGGACAATGGAGCAGCAGCTCCTCTTTCTGCATTGCAGTAATTTCCCAGCATTCCCTTTCTGTGCAGTGTTTTCATGTTTAATATGTATTAGAAATGCTCCTGCATCGGGGGATGGGAAGAGCAGAGGGAAGTGAATTATAGAACCGTGCTTGATGGAGCAGAGAACCATGGGCCACCTCCCTCTTCAAAACTCAGTTTGAAAATCGAAGAGCCCAGCTATTGGTTCTGTTTTAGTGACAAGAAAATGGTTTTGAGTTATTCTCTCAAGTGAGATCCATAGGTCTTTATGTTTCCCCACATATACGTTCCATACTCTGACCCTAGAAATTTATATTTGAAATGCTAACTCAAATTCAGTAGTAGACAAAGTTTAAGCTTCCTATGTAAACTTCCAATATATAAAGATCTACTTCTTGAGGAAGTACTTGCAAAGCTGTAAGACCCCAGAAGAAAGGGACTGTATCTTATCTCTCATATCCCTTTCACTGCCAAGTACAGGGTTTGGTATACAATAGATTCATAAGAAAAATTTGTTAAATTTAATTGAAACGGATTCTGGCGCCAACTTTTCCACTGAGTTACCATGTGACTTTGAGCAAATATTTCCTTTGTTATTCAGTCATTTCAATTGCATCTAATACTCTGTGACCCCACTTTGAGTTTTCTTGGCAAAGATACTAAATCTGCCATTTCCTTTTCAGCTCATTTGACAGATGTAGAAACTGAGGCAAACAAGATCAACTGGGTTGCTCAAAGTCACATACATAGTAAGTGTCTGAGGCCAAATTTTTAACTCAGGAAAATGAGTCTTTCTGATTCCATACCTGGGACTCTATTCCCTGGGTCACATAGCTGCCCCTTACTGGATCACAGTTTCTTAATTTGTGAAATGAGGACTTTAATCCCTGACTTATTTGTTTTCCAGATTTCTTAGAAGAGTAAAATGAAAAACTGATTCTGCAAGGGAAAATAACAACAGCAACAACAGCAACAATGACAGCAACAACATTTATATAGTACTTATTATGTGCCAAGAAATGTGCTAAGTGTTTTATAAACATCATTTTATTTGATTCTCACAACAACCCTGGGAGTTAGGAACTATTATTGATCATATTTTATAGAGAAGAAAACAGAGGCATACATAGAGAAAGTGATTTGCCCAGGGTCTCTCACTTAAGTGTCTGAGGCTAGTTTTGAACTCACCTTTTCCTGATTCCAAGCTTAGTCCTCTCTTGACTGAGACATCTAGCTGCTTCTAAAAGTCTCCTGTGGCCATCAGAGACCCATTATTATCAGATCCTTGTTATTCTGACTTTAAGAAAATCTTCTCTTTGTTTTAAGTCCACAACAAGCTTGGCCACAAGTGAGAAATTGTAAGTTAAGACATACATAAAAATTTGTTATTTTATTCTCCAAATAGAAATGCTTATTATCACTTCCTATATATCACATATTGCAATGAGACAGATGTGCTGAATGGGACCTCTGAGAACGAACATTGAAATAGAGGTCAAGATGATCCTGCTTGATCTTCTCTATCCCTTCCTCAAGACCCAGAGATCACAGTGTTCCTTCCCCCTCTCCCACTTTCATCTCCCTTGGATGTTCCCACCAGAAGGGAGGGAATGGAACTGCCACAGAGCAGAATAACTTGAGAATTAATTTTTCCTGGAAAAATCCTCATGAAACTGTGACTACCTAGGGTTATGGTGGGAGTAGAGAACTAGAAAGGAAGGAGAGCTAGTGAGCTGCTTTTTTAATTCAAACTGTGCACAGTGCTTCACACATAATATATTAGAATATCACCCTTGGAACAAAGAACAAAGAATACCAGAGCAGGAAAAATCTTAGAAAAAACCTGCTACAGCCTCATGATGTAACTGATAGAAAAGGGAACCGAGGCAGACCAAAGGGAAATTGTCACTAAGTTAATAAGTGTCTGAAGACACATTTAAAGGACTCTGAATCTCAGAAAGTCAATGGTAAAATGTAAATTATATAATAGCATCCTGGTCTTCTATCTCCTGGTTCAGCATTCTAGCTGCTGCATTCTGCTACCTCTCAATAAAGGAGTTCCCAAAACTGGTCACAGAGTGCCCCATAAAGCCCAGAGTCACACACTCCAGAATGCCTGGTCTATTCTGGACCAACATCATGAGGCTGATTTTCTTGCTAGCCTTCTGATGTTGTCATGGCAACAGAAGTCTGCAAAATGGAAAACCTTGATTAGACAATATGGCACTAATAGGTGAGACACCTCCTTAGCCCTAAAGTTCCCTGAGGGAAATGTTTATCATGGTTTTTAAGACTATGTAGTCAGTCTCAGGGATAATTGTCCTCCAGTCAAATGCAAGGAATATTCTGCTTATGAAGGGTGGACGCTCACCCTCTCACTAGGAGTTAAAACATCCCTGACTCAGTCCTCCATTTTAAACCAAACGGTGAGTTATTCCTATTTCTTATAGAAAATTCAGAGGCTTGTGCAATGATGAGTACAGCCCTTGTCCCTGCCCTCTCTGAGCGTTCAGTCTAATTATAGGGAGCAAGGCAATGAGTGAAGTGGGGACAGAATACACACACACACACACACACACACTTAGAAACGAGAACGATTCCCTGAAACAAAAAGGCTGATTCCAATGGGGACAGTCTAAGCTTTTTTGGAGGTCCTAGGACTAGCAAGAATCAGAGAGGTATCTCAGTGGGGGCTTGCTGTCCAAACAGCAGGGGAGAGCTGGTGCTGAGACCCCAACTCTAAATCCAGATCTCAGACAGAGTTGGTGTAGGAAAAGGGGAATCTAATGAAAAGTAGTTACTCAGAGACAGCCAGAGAGAAAAGGCAGAACCTCTGCTTGAATTCTTACATTAATAGGAAACACAATTGGATTTTCTTCCACTGGTCCAACTCCTACTTATCTATACCCCTCCTAAGATGTGGTACCCAGAACTGAATATAATATTCCAGCTGCAGTCTATCCAGGGTGGACATCAG
This sequence comes from Myrmecobius fasciatus, assembly GCA_023553655.1. Taxonomy (NCBI): domain Eukaryota; kingdom Metazoa; phylum Chordata; class Mammalia; order Dasyuromorphia; family Myrmecobiidae; genus Myrmecobius; species Myrmecobius fasciatus. The sequence goes on from JAJPUD010000503.1 coordinate 382,063, forward strand.
TCTAGACAGGAGGTCTTTCATATCCTGTACCTGGATACTGTCTCTCTGGATTCAGTCCTAGATTGTTTTGTCTGTCCTGTCACTTTCATTGTTTGCAGTTACTTAAAGGTTATGGTCTATTAAAGCCCCCAGGTCTTTTTCATACCAACTGTTGACTAGCCAGACCTCCCTGATTTTTTTCAATTGTGTAGTTGATTCTTTTTATTCATGTATAGGGCTTTTCTATTTATCTTCTTGTTAAATTTCACCTTTCTGAAGTCAATCTATCATCTGAGTCCATTGTAATCTTTTGAATCTAGTCTTAATGTTAGTGATCCTTATAATCTTATTAGTTACAAATTTGATAACTTTGATGATCAGGGCTTCATCTAGTGATACAATGTATGGAAATGAATTTGCAGTCTTGAAAACCCCAAACCACAGGCTTCATCTCCCTATGGAGCCAGAAAGAGAATGATGCTCTCTGCTTCTACTATTTCCTGCTGAGCTAAGATTCTAAATCAGAGCCACTTACCACAACAATTAAAAGGAGGGCTCCCTGAGTTCAAAGAATTTGAAAATGAGGGAAAGACTTGATCAGATTCTCTTTCTTAATTTAATTGCTTTATTTGGCAGAAATTTGCTATCAAATGACCCATCATATGGAATATTACATTAGAGAGGGGAAAAATGAATCTTTGCAAAAGATGCATGTATGTCCAAAAGAAATTCTTTTAAGGAGAATCTATGCAGCTGCTTGGAGATGGAAGTGGGGATACTGTTCACCTCAAAATCTGCCTCTACACTAGGGTAATGGAAACAGAGGTCCCTATATATCCTTGCATTGCTGGGATTTCTATGCTTTCTTTTTAATATGTATGTGTTTGTTTAATGGCTGATATGTGTCAGAGATGCTCCCTCATCTGGGGCATCAGGAGTGGAGACAGAAATGAATTCCAGAATGGTGACTCCCATTTTCAGACCTCAGCTTTGGGGCAATTGAGCAAAGTAATTGGTAAAGAGGGATCAGAACATCAGAAAAGAATGTTCCCTGATGTACTCAAGGTTAAAACTTCAGTGAGATAGACGCGTGGCATTAGGGCTTAATTTGTGGGGACAGATCTTAAAATACAAGCCCTGAGGCTCTTAATCTTCTCCACATTTTCCCCAAGACCCAGAAGCTCCAGTGCCCTTCCCCTCCCACCTTCACTTCCCTCAATGTTCTGACCCAAGAAGGAGGAGATGAAAAGCAATCAGAGAGCAGAATGACTCAGGAGCTATTTTTTTCTTGTGTAATTCTCCTTGAAACTGTGGCTACCTGTGGTTATGGTGGGAGTAGAGAAGTGGAAAGGAAGCATAACTAGTGATTTCCAGGCTAATTCAATGAGATTTCTATTTTGCACAGATCTTTGTATGCAGTGTGTTGGAACATCAGTACTGGAAAAAACCAAAAACAGAATGTCAGAAATGGAAGGGGTCTTCCTAATGTCTCCTCATGGAAAGAATTCTGAATCTCAGAAAGTCAATGGCAAAACAAGAACAATATAGCGCTCTGGTTTCTTATCTCCCAGTTTAACATCCTTATCACTGCATCCTACTCTCTCTCAATAAAGTTTTCCCCCCTCATTTTCCCCAACTTGTCCCTGTGGTAAACGAATTCACCTCTACACTGTCTTCCTCCCTGGAATTCCTACATCCCTTATCATTTAGCTGATTAATCACTGCTAAGTCTCAATTTTAGAACACAATCACCCTTCCTTTCATTCTCTCCTACTGCTGCAAGAAGATGGAGAAATTCACACAACCATTCTGGCAGGGTCCATTACAAATACATGTTCTACAACCTCAACAGAGCTTTCCCCACTGCTCTGTAATCCTATTCTTTCTGCCTTTTCAATTCACTATTCCACTAAGACCTCCTATGGCTCCCCCTCTTCCTACCCTCTCAGGTGAAGATCTTGCCACATTTTAATGAAAAAAAAATCCCATTTCTCACGAGCTTCTTCTTCATCCTTCTTCTGATGTCACTCTCATTTCTCTCTATCTCTCCCTGTCTATTTGTTCAGTCCTCATTGTCTACAAATTTGTACATGTCTCTCGCACCCCTCAAAAAAACCTTCACTTGATCCTTCAATACCTGCTAATCATCAATCATGCTATATTTCTTTTGTCCTTTGTGGTCAAAATCCTTGAAAAGGCCAAATACAATAGACACCTTCATTTTCTCTCCTCTCACTCTCTTTTTAACCTCCTATTCCTCCACTAAAATGAGTCTCTCTGAAGTTAACAGTGACCTCTTAGTTGTCTAGTCCAATGACCTTTTCTTAGTCCTCATTCTCAATTTCTCTGCGGTTTCTGATACTGTTGGTCACTCTCCCTTGCTTGATACTCTCTCCTCATTAATTTTTTTAGGACACTGCACTCTCCTAATCTTTTCCCTAAATATCAAACTTCTCCTGCTCAGTCTCCATTCTCATCCAGATCATACCCTCTAATTGTGGGACTCCCACAATTGTAAATTGTAAAACAATTGTAGTTTTATCCTGATGTTTCTTCTCCTCTCCTTCCACACTGTTTCATTTGCTGATCTCATCAACTCCCTTGAATCTAACTTTGATCTCTATACTGACAATTCTAAAATCTACCAATCCTGCCCCAACCTCTCTGCTGACTTTCAATTTCACCTTTCCAACTACTCTCCAGACATCTCAAAGTGGATTCTGAGTACCATCTTAAACTCAATATATGCAAAACATAACTTATTATCTTCCATCCTCAATCCTCCCCTGCCTTTTACTTTCCCCACTATTGTAGAGGACATCCTTCTCCTCCAAGTTTTTTGGGCTTTCAATCTAGGAATCATATTTGGCTCCTCATTATCTCCCTCTCCCCTGTCCAATCTGTTGCCTTGTCCTGGTTCTCTCTCTCAGTGCAATCCTGATGTTCCTTGGCATTACCAGTCTTGTGGCACCCAACTTTTTTTATTTTTTTATTTTGCTGAGGCAATTGGGGTTAAGTGACTTGCCTAGGGTCACACAGCTACGAAATGTTAAGTGTCTGAGGCCCGATTTGAACTCAGGTCCTCCTGACTTCAGGCATCTAATTTCTTGTTTAACTTTGACATTTAGTTGGAAGACCCTCACATCATATTCTTCAAGGTCATTCTCTCCACTCTCTCCAAAATCAACTCTTTATGGTATGATCTTCCAAACTGGATGCTTTTCCCCATGGTTGCATGTATGTGTATACATATACATATTCATACATATGCATGTATATATTGTTATAAACAATATTGAATAATTTAAATTACTCATACTGAGGAAAAATATTCATTGCAGTAAACTATCACTCAGTGAACTAGGTGTCTCAATGAATAGAGAATTGAATCTGGAATCAGGATCATTAGAAATAACATCTAAACTCAGACATTATACAAGCTTGAGTCTGCCTCAGTTTCCTCAACTGTAAAATGGAGATAATAATACCAGTTGCCTCCCAGGGTTGTTTTGAGGACAAAATGAGGTAATATTTGTAAAACTTAAATCACTGTATAAATTATATTATATTATGCTAATGATTACTTTCAATTATAACATTTGTAGTAGGAAAAAAAAACATATTTTTTATTTACATGATGAAATAAGTAACTAAAACTCCAAATCTGGACTGGATAAGTCCTGGAGATAAGATCTTATAAGCATCAGTTAATGGAAATGTGGATGTTTGTCTGTAGGAAGGTCAGACAGTCAATAAGCATTTTAAAAACTCCTGTTATGTTCCAGGCACTGGGCTAAGCATTAGGAATAGAAAATCCTCATTCTTTATCTTCCCAGTGAATACCTCAGAAGCTCAGTTGAGCATAGTCTCAGTTTCCTCATCTGTAAAATAATGGAGTAGATAGGTTGATGATTAGAGGAAATGATTCATTCCCAATTCTATATCTAAATCTTATGATGATTTACTGGCATTTATGGCAATAAGTTCAGGTTGTGTTCAAGAGACACAAAAATAACAAAAAATATTGTATATTGGGGCAGCTAGGTGGCTCAGTGGATAGAGCACCAGCCCTGAAGTCAGGAGGACCTGAGTTCAAATCTGGTCTCAGACACGTAACAGCTGTGTGACCCTGGGCAAGTCACTTAACCCCAATTGCCTCAGCATTAAAAAAATATATATATATATATATATTGTATATTGTGTGTGTGTTAACTAGAGAAAAGGAAGGGAAGTTGAGGGTGAAGGCTTGATAAAAGAGGGAAGAATATTCCAATACCACATTATTATAATATTAATTACTACTCCTACTATTACTACTACTACTACTACTACTACTACTACTACTACTACTACTACTACTACTACTACTACTACTACTACTACTACTATAGCATTTGTGTAATACTTTGTTTGCAAAGCACTTCACATATGTTAACTCATTTGATTCTTACAAAAACTCTATAAACTAGGTGCTGGTTTTATCTCCATTTTATAGGAGAGAAAACTGTGAGACACAGAGAGGTTAAGTGTTTTGTACAGAATCACTGTTAAGAAAGGAAGGGAAAGCAGTAATGTAGTGTCTACTATATACCAAGCACTTTATAATTATCTCATTTGTGCCACAAAAGTACCCTTCAAGACACATGCTATTATCATTCCTATTTTAAAGTTGGGAAAACTGAGGCAAACAGAGTAATTTACTCTGATTCAGATACTTAATAATACCTTGATTTGAACTCTGGACTTCCTGACCCCAGCCTTTTATCTACTGCATTACCAAATCGAACTCTTCTCTGCTGCCAGAAGTATCAATCCTCCAAACTGCCTCCTGCCTTGACTCTCTTTACTAGTTCCCTCATGGGAGCAAGTCTTATTTCCCTCATACCAGGTGCTGCTACTTCTAGCTCTTAGTTGATAATCTCTTTTCTGACAGCACTTGTGAATATACATTATTAGCTGCCAGAATAGTATTTTCCTTTTCAGAGGGTCTATCTCCCTTTTCTTAGGGAAAAAGCCATTTTTTTGTTGCTTGACTCTAAACATTCAGTAAGTCTTTTGACTGATGACAAATTCAAGATTCCTGCCACCACCATATCATGTGATAGCTCCCCTGGACTGAAAGTAACCAAATTTTCATCTCTCTCAAGGTCAAGCACAAAACATGACAAACAATAGAAACTCAAGAAATGTTTGTTAAGTTGAACTGAGAGTTGGATTCTGACCCCAATCCTCCCACTGAATTACCATGTTCTGTTGAACAAGTCACTTCCCTAATAATTTCTCAATTTCTTCATTGAAATAAGAAGTTTGGGTTCCTTCCGGGGGTGAAGCCATGGTGGCGGAGATCAGACAGGATTCTCTGTAACCTCCTCTAACCTCCCCTCAAACCAACAAAATATGAAGCCTCTAGACTGATTCTGAAGCAAAAAAATCCACAATATCCGGAGAACAACAAGATTCTAGAAGAAGATACTCTGGAAGAACCTCAAAACAGGTCTGTTTTAATGGGGCAGGGGGTGGCCTACTGAACCCAGACTGCAGCACAGGGAGACCGGGGCAGGGAGCTGGAGCAGGGAGCTGGAACAGGGAGCTGGAACAGGAGTCAGAACAGGAGTGGGAGCGTTGTGCTTTTCACACACCTGGGAGTCTTCTTCGAGCCTCTTGGAACAATTTGTCCTGATTGTGGGCAGGTGGTTTGGAGGGTCTGCCTTTTGAGGGGGTTAGATTGTGAACCACTGAACCCCTGATGAGCATCGTAACTAGCTGCCATTACACAGCACCTTAATGCAATCAATCAAACAACAGGTCTGATAAGCACCAGAAATAATTCAATCAGCGGAGCTGCCCAGCCCTGACATAATTCAATCAGTAGAACTGCCCAGTTCCTGAAATAACTCAATCAGCAGAACTGCCCCAGGGCAAATTAAAGCAGCTGTTCCACCTTTGCCCTAAACAGACCTCACACCTTTAAAAAAAAATGAATAAAAAAACCAAAAAGAGCTCTCACCATAGACAACTTTTATGGAGAGAGGGAAGAACAGACCTCAAAACCTGAGGCCCCTAAAGGTAAAGCAACTCCAGAAAAAGCCCCAAAGAGAGACATAAATTGGTCTCCATGTCACAAGGCTTTCTTTGAAGATTGCATAAAAAATCTTAAAAGAGAGTTAGAAGAAACATGGGGAAACGAAATGAGATCACTGCAAAATAAAATAGAAAAAATGGAAAAAGAATGCAGTGAACAAAAAAATGTAATTGGTCAATTGCAAAAGGAACTAAAAACAGTAACTGAAGAAAATAAGACATTAAAAATTAGAATCGAACAATTGGAAATTAATGACTCATCAAGACTTCAAGAATCAGTTGAACAAAAACAAAAAAATGAAAAGATAGAGAAAAACATGAAATATCTCCTAGGAAAAACAACTGACCTGGAAAATAGATCAAGGAGAGACAATCTAAGGATTATAGGGCTTCCTGAAAGCCATGATGAAAAAAAGAACCTGGACACTATATTCCAGGAAATCATAAAAGAAAACTGCCCTGATATTTTACACCCAGAAGGCAAAATACTCCTTGAAACAATCCACCGATCACCTCCTGAAAGAAACCCAAAAATTAAGTCCCCCAGAAATATCGTGGCTAAATTCCAGAACTATCATACCAAGGAAAAGATATTACAAGAAGCCAGAAAGAAACAATTTAAATATCGGGGAGCTACAATCAGGATCACACAGGACCTAGCAGCTTCTACTTTGAAGGATCGAAGGGCCTGGAATCAGATATTCCGAAGGGCAAAGGAACTTGGATTACAGCCAAGAATAAATTACCCAGCTAGAATGAGCATTATCTTCCAGGGAAGAAGATGGTCTTTCAATGATATAGGAGAATTTCACCTATTTCTACTGAAAAGACCAGAACTGAACAAAAAATTTGATCTACAAACACAGAACACAAGAGAAACATAAAAAGGTAACAAGAAAAAATAATTCTTGAGAACTGTATTTATGTTATAGATACTTATAGAATGAGGGTTGATTTTATGAATTGATTATTACATTATGATTATGATATGATTACTGTGATTTTATGATTATTATCATATGATTACTGTGATTTATGATTATTATGATATGTTTATTGTGATTTTATGAATCTTATGATATGATAAACTGAAAAAGAAATTAGAGGTAGAAAAGGGATAACACTGGAAGAAGAGGAAAAGGAGGTAAAATAAGGGAAATTACATCACATGTAGAGGCAAAGAAAACCTATAATGATTGAGGGGAGAAAAGGGAGGGGAATGAGAATTGGGTTAATCTCCATCTCATCAGATTTGGCTCAGAGGGAATAATAGACGTACTTATAAGGAAACTGGAGGGAAAGGGGGGAAAAAGGGGGTGGTGGGGCTCTAAAGGGGAAGGATTGTTTGAGGGAAGTGGTTTTCAAAAGCAAAATAGTAGGGAGGAGGGAAAGGGGATAAGAAAGAGAAAAGCATAAGCTAGGGTAAATAAGATGACAGGAAATACAGAATTAGTTATTTTAACTGTGAATGTGAATGGAATGAACTCTCCCTTAAAGCAGAAGCAGATAGCAGAGTGGATTAAAAACCAGAATCCAACAATATGTTGTATACAAGAAACACATCTAAAACATAGAGATACATACAGGGTGAAGGTAAAAGGCTGGAGCAGAATCTATTATGCTTCAGGTGAACAAAAAAAGCAGGGGTAGCAATCCTGATCTCAGACCAAGTAAAAGCAAAGATAGACTTAATTAAAAGAGACAAAGAAGGAAATTATATCTTCCTAAAGGGTACCATAGATGATGAAGCAATATCAATACTAAACATATATGCACCAAGTGGTATAGCATGGAAATTCCTAGAGGAAAAGTTCAGAGAGACGCAAGAAGAAATAGACAGCAAAACTATAATAGTGGGGGATCTCAACCTCCCTCTCTCAGAACTTGATAAATCAAACCACAAAATAAATAAGAAAGAAGTTAAGGAGGTAAACAAAATGTTAGAAAAGTTAGGTATGATAGATCTTTGGAGGAAATTAAATGGAGACAGAAAGGAGTTTACTTTTTTCTCAGCAGTCCATGGAACTTATACAAAAATTGACCATGTGCTAGGACACAAAAACCTCAAAATCAAATGCAGGAAGGCAGAAATAGTAAATGCATTTTTTTCAGATCATGACGGAATAAAAATCACATGCAATATAAGGCCAGGAGAAAATAGACCAAAAACCAATTGGAAACTAAATAATTTTATCCTAAAGAATGAATGGGTGAAACAGCAAATTACAGACACAATTACTAATTTCATTCAAGAGAATGACAATAATGAGACCACATACCAAAATTTGTGGGATACAGCCAAAGCGGTAATAAGGGGAAATTTTATATCTATAGATGCTTATTTGCATAAAATAGAAAAAGAGAAAATCAATGAATTGGGCTTGCAACTAAAAAAGCTAGAGAAAGAACAAATTAAAAACCCCCAATCAAATACCAAACTTGAAATCCTAAAAATAAAAGGAGAGATTAGTAAAATTGAAAGTAAAAAAACTATTGAATTAATAAATAAAACTAAAAGTTGGTTTTATGAAAAAACCAACAAAATAGATAAACCTCTAGTTAATTTAATTAGAAAAAGGAAAGAGGAAAATCAAATTGTTAGTCTCAAAAATGAAAAGGGAGAACTTTCCACCAATGAAGAGGAAATTAGAGCAATAATCAGGAGTTACTTTGCCCAACTGTATGCCAATAAATTTGATAACCTAAGTGAAATGGAGGAATATCTACAAAAATATAGATTGCCCAGATTAACAGAAGAGGAAATAAATTACTTAAATAGTCCCATTTCAGAAAAAGAAATAGAACAAGTCATTAATCAACTCCCTAAGAAAAAATCCCCAGGACCAGATGGATTTACATGTGAATTCTACCAAACATTTAAAGAACAGTTAACTCCAATATTATATAAACTATTCGAAACATAGGAAATGAAGGACTCCTACCAAACTCTTTTTATGATACAGACATGGTACTGATACCTAAACCAGGTAAAACAAAAACAGAGAAAGAAAATTATAGACCAATCTCCTTAATGAATATTGATGCAAAAATTTTAAATAAAATATTAGCAAAGAGATTACAGAAAATCATTCCTAGAATAATACACCATGACCAAGTAGGATTTATACCAGGAATGCAGGGATGGTTCAATATTAGGAAAACTATTAACATAATTGACTATATTAATAACCAAACTAACAAAAACCATATGATAATCTCAATAGATGCAGAAAAAGCATTTGATAAAATTCAACATCCATTCCTATTAAAAACATTAGAGAGTATAGGAATTAATGGACTTTTCCTTAAAATAGTAGGTAGCATCTATTTAAAACCATCAGCTCCCATCATATGTAATGGTGATAAACTGGAACCATTCCCAATAAGATCAGGGGTGAAACAAGGTTGTCCACTATCACCATTACTGTTCAATATTGTATTAGAAATGCTAGCCTTGGCAATAAGACAAGAAAAAGAGATTAAAGGAATTAGAGTAGGTCATGAGGAAACCAAATTATCACTCTTTGCAGATGATATGATGGTCTACTTAGAGAACCCTAGAGAATCAACTAAAAAACTATTAGAATTAATCCACAACTTTAGCAAAGTTGCAGGATACAAAATAAATCCACATAAATCATCAGCATTTTTATACATCACCAACAAAATGCAACAGCAAGAGATACAAAGAGAAATTCCATTCAAAATAACTATCGATAGTATAAAATATTTGGGAATATATCTGCCAAGGGAAAGTCAGGATCTATATGAGCAAAACTACAAAACACTCTCCACACAAATAAAGTCAGATCTAAACAATTGGAAAAACATCAAGTGCTCTTGGATAGGTCGAGCGAATATAATAAAGATGGCAATACTACCTAAACTAATCTATCTATTTAGTGCTATACCAATCAAACTCCCAAGAGATTATTTAACTGAACTAGAAAAAATAACGACAAAATTCATCTGGAAAAACAAAAGGTCAAGAATTTCAAGGGAATTAATGAAAAAAAATGCAAATGAGGGTGGCCTAGCTGCACCAGATCTAAAACTATATTATAAAGCAGTGGTCACCAAAACCATTTGGTACTGGATAAGAAATAGAGTAGTGGATCAGTGGAATAGGTTAGATTCACAGAACAAAATACTCAATGACAATTGTAATCTAGTGTTCGATAAACCCAAAGACCCCAGTTTTTGGGATAAAAACTCACTATTTGACAAAAACTGCTGGGATAATTGGAAACTAGTCTGGAAGAAATTAGGCATTGACCCACACCTAACACCATATACCAAGATAAGGTCAAAATGGATTCATGATCTAGGCATAAAGAATGATATTATAAACAAATTAGAACAATGTAGGATGGTTTACCTCTCAGACCTGTGGAGGGGGAAGGAATTTATGACCAAAGAAGAACTAGAGGTCATCATTAATCACAAAATAGATAAGTTTGACTATATCAAGTTGAAAAGTTTTTGTACAAACAAAATGAATGCAGACAAGATTAGAAGGGTAGCAGTAAACTGGGAAAATATTTTTACATCCAAAGGTTCTGATAAAGGCCTCATTTCTAAAATATATAGAGAATTGACTCAAATATATAAGAATTCAAGCCATTCTCCAATTGACAAATGGTCAAAAGATATGAACAGGCAATTTTCAGACGAAGAAATTGAAACTATTTCCGGTCACATGAAAAGGTGCTCCAAGTCACTATTGATCAGAGAAATGCAAATTAAGACAACTCTGAGATACCACTACACACCTGTCAGATTGGCTAAAATGACAGGAAATGATAATGATAGCTGTTGGAGGGGATGTGGGAAAACTGGGACACTGATACATTGTTGGTGGAACTGTGAACGGATCCAACCATTCTGGAGAGCAATTTGGAGCTATGCTCAAAGAGTTATCAAACGGTGCATACCCTTTGACCCAGCAGTGTTTCTACTGGGCCTATATCCCAAAGAGATTTTTAAGGAGGGAAAGGGACCCACATGTGCAAAAATGTTTGTGGCAGCCCTTTTTGTAGTGGCAAGAAACTGGAAATTGAAAAGATGCCCATCAATTGGAGAATGGCTGAATAAATTATGGTATATGAATGTTATGGAATATTATTGTTCTGTAAGAAACGACCAACAGGAGGATTTCAGAGAGGATTGGAGAGACTTGCATGAACTGATGCTGAGTGAAATCAGCAGAACCAGGAGAACATTATACACAGCAACAAGACTATACGATGATCAATTTTGATGGACATGGTTCTCTTCAACAATGATGTGATTCAAACCAGTTGTGCTGTGATGAAGATAGTCATATACATCCAGAGAGAGGCCTGTGGGAACTGAGAGTGAACCACAACACAGCATTTTAACGCTTTCTGTGAATATTTCCATGCATTCTGTTTTCCTTCTTAGGTTGTTTTTTTTTCTTCTTCTCTTTCTAGATCTGATGTTTCTTGTGCAGTAAGATAACTGTATAGATATGTATACATGTATTGTACTTGTCATATAATTTATCCTATCTAGCATGTATTAGATTACCTGTCATCTAGGGGTGGGGGGCGGGGGGAGAAAGGAAAAGCTTGGGAAAAAAAAGTTTTTTTGCAAAGGTCAATGTTGAAAGGTCACTCATATGTTTTGCAAATAAAAAGCTTTATTAAAAAAAAAAAAGAAAAGAAATAAGAAGTTTGATCTCTTCTTTGGCTATTTTCCAGACCTTTTGGAATAGTAGAATGAGAATCTGTCTATGATGCTGCACTGGAAAATAACTACACCAATAATAATAACAACAGCAATAATAGTTAATATTATATAGTGCTTATTCTATGCCAGTGCTAAGTGTTTTACAAACATTATCTCATTTGATCCACACAAAAATCCTCAGAAGTAGGTGCTATTAACAATTTAATTTAATAGATTATGATTTGATAGGAAAACTAAAGCAGACAGCAGAAAAGTGACGTGCCCAGAGTTGTACAGTTGTTATCTTAGCTCAGATATAAACTCCTATCTATCTACTGAACTATCTAGCTACCTCTAAAATTTAAAATCATCTGTGTTGATCATCCTCACTATTTTGACTTTAACAAAACTTTCTTCCTCTCTTCAGAACACAACAGCTTAGCCATCAGTGGAAAATTGCAAGTTAAGACATGTATAAAACCTTGTGATTCCAATATTTGGTTGGAAGGAGCTTAATATATCAATTCCTGAGCAATGATATAGAAATGCTGAAGGGGTTCAGTCTGAGAAGATAAGCACTGAAATACAAGTCCTGATGCTCTGGCTTAACATTCACCACATCTTCCTCAAGACCCAGTGGCCACAATGTTCCATCTTTCTCCACAACTTTAGCCCCCTTGGTGGTAAGAGAGAATATGAAATGAAGCCAGTGTACCCTGTTAACTGAAGGGTTATTTTTCATGTGTGAAGGGCTGCAATGGGGAGGGAGGGTGTTAAGAGAACTGGAAAGGAAAGCTAGTGAACTGCAAGTTAATTTAATAAAATCTCTGCTGGTGCACAGTGCTTAATACACAGAGTGTGAGGATATCAATATGGGAAGAACAAAATGTCAGCACTATATCTCTTCATATAATAAGAAAGGACTCTGAAAACCAGAAAATCAATAGTGAAGTTGGATGCTATAACATCCTGTTTCCTCTCTCCCAAATCAGTGTGTTTGTCACTGCATCCTACTGCCTCTCAATAGAGGAGGTTCCCATACATGAGCACAGAGTGTCCCATAAAGCCCACAGCCAAATTTCCAAAAATCCTTGGCCCACCCTAGATCAGCATCCTAAGGCTAGTTTTCTGCCAGCACTGAGATGTTGTCATAGCAACAGAAGTCTGAAAATGGAAAGCCCTGATTGGACCACAAAGTACTGCAATGCATTTACCTGAAAGAGATAGTTCATTATTTTCTCTACTGTCTAGACAGTCTCCATGGCAACTACCCTGCAATGTGACGCAAGGGAAAAAAAGAAAGAAAAAGAAAGAAAGAAAGAAAGAAAGAAAGAAAGAAAGAAAGAAAGAAAGAAAGAAAGAAAGAAAGAAAGAAAGAAAGAAAGGAAGGAAGGAAGGAAGGAAGGAAGGAAGGAAGGAAGGAAGGAAGGAAGGAAGGAAGGAAGGAAGGAAGGAAGGAAGGAAGAGAGAGAGAGAGGGAAAGAGAGGAAGGGAGGAAGAAAGGAAGAGAGGAAGGGAGGAAGGGAGGAAGGAAGGAAGGAAGGAAGGAAGGAAGGAAGGAAGGAAGGAAGGAAGGAAGGAAGGAAGGAAGGAAGGAAGGAAGGAAAGGAGAGAAGAGGGAAGGGTGGAGGGAAGGAAGGAAAGAAGGAAGAGAAAAAGAAAATAAAATTTAGAATCTCATGCAATGATGAGCAAACATCAGTCCCTGCCCTTTTTATTGTCTCAGTCTAGTTGTGGGAAGCAGAGCTGTGAAAGTTTACTTGGAGAAGTGATTCAAAGAGACCCCAGGCTTCTAAACTAAGAACTCAGAGGGCTAGGGTAGGAAAAAAAAAGGATATTAATGGGAGCATCCAAGGAAGGATAGTTAAGTTTCAAGCCCAAAAAGAAAAGATAGAGTAGTCATGAAGACTCTGCTTGAAAATCTGCACTGCTGTTAAACTCACTACCTCTCTATAGATTGTTTCTCCAAGTAAACTGGGACTGTTGCCATAACAGTGACATTCCTCTGAATGCCCTTCTCTGGACAAGTCACTGTAATACTTGTGAAGCCCCTGAGTCAACTGAGCTGCATGGTTTGGGTAC
>JAJPUD010000503.1:395905-448537 GCA_023553655.1 Myrmecobius fasciatus
TAACTCCATTATTAGGAGGGTTTATTTCTTAACACCTAGCTTAAGTTTTTGAACCTTCCTAAACACTCTTTGCTCCTGATCCTCCTACTAGAACCAAACAGAACAAATCTAATCCTATTTTCATGTGACAGCTCTTCAAATACTTATCAACAACCCCCACGACCTTCCCAAAGAGTGCTATCACCTCAGAGACATGGACACTGTGCCTCTCTGGATGCAGCCCTAAATAGCTCTGGCTGCCCTGTCATACAATTGGCCCTTATTAAGAAATCCCCAGATCTATTTCACACCAAATGTTATCTATACAGTTCCCCCAGAGCCTTCATTTGAACAGCTAATTCTTTGCATTTGCATATAGGATTTTTACATTTACAATTTTTAAAATTTCATATTTCTGGAGTCAAACTCCACTTTTTGAGTCTTTTTTTTCTCTTTTTGAATCCAATCTTAGTGCTAGCAATAATCCCAAGTTCTTATGAGCCACAAATTTGATAAGCTTGATGTCTATAACTGTATCTAGTGATATTAGATATGTGAAGTGTTTTGCAGACCCTTTGTAAATATCATGAAGAAGAAAAAGAGAGAAAAAAAATGAGAGGAAGAGGAAGAAACAAGATTCAGGGAAGAGACAGTTATTAAAACACACTTTTCTCTCTCAATAAAAAAAGAGTAAGGGGAGATATTAACATGGTACCATATGGAACAGCCTAGCCTAACATAGAGACTATATTGGTGAATTTTACTTGACTTTTTATTGACTACATCCAAGATCTAGAAGACCCATAAGTATGGTAGAATGTTTGTTTAGAATGGTTGTCAATCTTTATATTAAACCAGAGAGCTAGTTTGGAATCAAAAATTCAAGTTGTAGAAAGCATTATGCAGCCAAGGTTCTAGGAAGGAATTTCTTGAATGGTAAGGATAAAAAGGAAATTTCCTAGCACAATTTCTGAAATATAATGAAATCCTTTTAGGTAATTTATTCTGACTTTCCACTATAAGATATTCTTTAAAATAAGCTTAGTTGTTAGTGTAAGATTGGTATAGGAGAAAGACCGATAGATTTAGAATCAGTTTGAATGAATTTGAATTGATTTCATTTTTGATAACATTAAAAACAATTTTAAACCTTTAGGTGTTAAGGGCCATGTCTAAGTGTGAAGAGGCAGGTCAATTCTCCAAAATCCCCCACAGCTATGAACCATAACACCCCTGAAGGAACTTCAAATCAGCTTTTACTGATGCAGATTGCTTGTGGATTGGGAATGAAATAAATTGGAGGCAAGAGAGGAGAGGAGGGAGGTCAAAGAATACAAATGCCTCTCAATCTCCTTGTATCATTATCATCCTCTCAAATGAAGGGATCTATTCTGCTGGTCAGAATTAGATCCCCAGCAGCCACTAGCAGATGGCTACTGGGCAGGGCATTACATTGAATAGGAGTCATGTTCCTAAGATCATTTTAAAAGGAATTTGTTGATGAAAGAAACATTTTTACATGCAAATATATGTAAAAGTGTGACAAATCTTTAGCTTAACTATACTATTTAGATATGACCTGAATCTGAGAGACTAGATCGGTGAATATTTTTTGGTTATTCTGAGAAAATTTTTTTCAGATCAAATATTCAGATGGTTTATGATCTAATTAATGTTCTCTCAGTCAAAGCAGATTGTGACTCATCCATGCCTGTCTTTCCTGGAAACACTTGTCTGTAAATTCATCATAATGAGTCCACTTGGCATCCTGGAAGCCTGCTTATTTTTCTCTTGACAATCAGGAGGACATCAGGGGAGCAGAAAGGCTGTCCAAAGCTTATTCCTTTCTCTTAGCACACGATCAGTATATTTTGGATTTTTAAAAAATTATACATTTACTAGATAATGTTGTACTAAACTGTTCATTTTCTTCCGACACTTTTCTTGTTTTCATTTTCCTTTTCCCCCTGTTCATTTAAATTTTGTTTCTTAATTTATTTTATTTTAATAAAATTTAATTTTTCCAAATTTATGCAAGTATTGTTTTCAACATTCACCTTTGCAAAACCCTGTGTTCCAAATTTTTCCTCTCTTCCCTAGACAACAAGCAATTCGAGACAGGTTAAACATGTGCAGTTCTTCTAAACATGTTTCCATATTCATAATGTTCATCTAAATTTTATACAGTACTCTTCTGTTTTCTTCAATTTTTTCCAGTCTACAACAGCTAATTCAAAATTCCTAGTATACTACTAAAAATATAGAAGTAGGAAATATCTTTAAAATAGGTAGGCAAAAAGACATATGCCAAAATATTAATTGATACCAATAATTAATATTGAATGTGAACCTTTTGGGAGAAGATCATGCAATTTAAACTCATGAAATTTAAAATAATTCAAGAAGATAAAAAGAAAAAGTTAATTATATGAATAAGTCCAGTAGATCCTGTTGGCTATCCCATATTTAAACATAATATAATTTACTGTACCCTTCACACTAAATTTACATCAAATGTACAAACAGGTATTAATTTGTGAAATTTTATTTTACATTCCTGATTAAGTCTATGAAGCAGAAAAGAGAATCTGTTTAATGACTAAAGTTAAAGGGCAACACCCTCAAAGAGTAACATTTTTAGCAGCAAATGTATTGCTTTTTATCTTGTAATTTAAAGAACTACTGGTGATTCAAATCCTTGTGCAAAAAAAAGGAAAACAAAGACTTCTTGTAATAGTGAGAGACAGAAACAAAGACAGAGAGAGAGAGACAGACAGAGGAGAGAGACAGAGACAGAGAGAAGAGAGAGACAGAGAGACAGAGAGGAGAGAGACAGAAAAGAGAGAGATAGAGAGACAGACAGAGAGACAGACAGACACAGAGAGAGAGAGAGGGAGAGAAAGTCCCTCCTTCAAAGAGAGCCACAAGAAGAAAAAAAGATTTAAGAAAATCCTCAGATAAGTTGCTAAATTACTTGTGCAAATTAATGTGAGAAGTTAATTAGAATAGTGGTTCTCAAATTATTTGATATTGAAATTGTGGAAAATTTTTTTTTATCTGTAATCTAAGGGAAGACTGGTATCAACAGCACCTGTAATCACTCTTGCTTTTTATTATCACCATAACATATGAATGTAATGGAATATTTCTGTTCAATGAGAAATGATGAAATGTACAACTTCTGGGGAAACTAGAAAGACCTTTACAAACCTATATAGTACATAGCAAAAACAAATTATATGACCAAAAACTTGTAGGAAAAAAAAAAAAACCTTTGAAAAACTAGCCAATGTGATAATAAGCCCTGAGTCCGGAAGACTGAAGATAAAACATATTATTCACCTCTTGCCAAAGAGATGATGAACTTAAAATGCAGAGAGAGAGCTTAATAAATATTTATGCACTGATTGACTAATTCAGTGAATGCAAGTCTCAATCAACCCTTCCAAATCTTGGTAGATAATAAAAATCACCACCTTGGAGCCTATCTGTAGATAAGTAGCCTCTTTCAGTTTAGTTAGGCTGATCCTTAGGGGATAGGTGTCTGCATAGAGTCCATTGCTGGCTCTTACTCAAAATCTTCCCATCTTGTCAGGATTTGTCAGAACTCATTTTTCGTTGTCAGAGTCAGGCTTTCAAGACAATTAAGTGGTACAGTAAATAGAGCTCTAGGTCTAGAATCAGGAAGACTGCCTCAGTTTCCTCAATTGTAAAATGGGAATAAAAAGGCACTTATCTTGCAAGGTGGTTGTGAGGATAAAAGGAATAATAGTAGTATAGTATTTATCAGTGACTGGCACATAGATAGATTTGCTATCTAAATGATATTAATCATCATCATTATTGTAGCCATAGGGAAATTTCCCAAGCATGAAATTCTGTCACCTTCAATTTCCTCATCTGGAAAATGGAGACAATATCTATTACTGACCTTAATAAGATGTGTATATGATGAATATTAATGTACATAAAGAGAGTTTTGCAGTCCTTAAAACATAGTACGTCTGTACTTTTCTGTCCTATTCACAAAGATATCTGGGGAGATTTTGTCAGCTGCTTAATTTAAGCAATCCAGACCACAGATAAGATAACCAGACCCAACTTTGAGGTCTTATAAAAATAACCTCTATGGCTCCTTTTGTCACCATTCAGATACCCTCCCTGGAAGCATCAGAATCTGGTTGGTATCTCCCAAAGGCTTCCCAGCCTTCTACTAGTATGGAGATGAACAAAGTCCATTAGCCACAGAGTTAACTTGGAAATGGCAGGAGGCAGCTTGCCAAGCTGAAGGACCCCAATTTCTGGGGAGCTCCATTTCCATCATTTACTAAAGGGTTCCTTCTCAGTCCCTGCAAACTTCCAGTATCCTTCGGGGAAGTCCTTGGTCTAGGCAATGGATTACAATGACGACTCGGGGTCAACCATACTCTTTTTTTCCTTCTAGGGTCGATCCACACACTCATCTTGGTGTTTCCTCTTGGTCTCTGCCCATGCCTAAATTCTGAGGTTCTTTGGCACCAAACTTTTTTCCCCTGAGGCAACTGGGGCTAAGTGACTTGCCCAGGGTCTCAATAGCCAGGAAGTGGTAAGTGTCTGAGACCAGATTTGAACTCAGGACCTCTGACTTCAGGGCTGGTGCTCTATCCACTGCCCCACCTAGCTCCCCCTCAAGCCAATATCCACATTATCTAAGTCACAGGAATGTACTTTTTAGGATTTATTTACACAAAAATATAAAACTCATACTGAAGAAATGGAACAGAAATGTCCTAGACTTCATTGCATTAATGTGACCTCGTGGCTTTTAGTTTTATTTTGACACTTCAGCAGCCTCTGGTGCCATGTCCCTCATGACTATTCTCTCTTGGAGTCCCAATGCATAACAGCACGGTCTTCCAAATTGGAAGTATATGTTCCATATGGTTGTTTTCCTGGATCGTTGATGTTGTGTCCCTGTTATATATAAATCTTTAGAATTTGCTTCTTTATTTGGCTCTCCTCTTCAGAATGGGATGGAAAAGGTTTGTCCAAACCTTTACAGAGATGCTTATTTTCTTTCCATATAAATCCTTTCACAAATGCTCATTGAAATCCAGGGATACTATGTCTACAAAATTCCCAAGTTAAGGGATCTCTTTGTATCTCTGTTTCTGTTTCTGTCTCTCTGTCTCTGTTTCTGTCTCCATGTGTCTCTCACTGTCTGTATGTGTCTATGTCTCTCTCTAGGTCTGTCTCTGTCTGTCTATATCTATCTGTCTTTCTGTGTCTCTCTATCTCTGCTTCTTTGTCTCTATCTCTATCTCTGTTTCTCACTGTTTCTGTGTGTGTGTGTGTGTCTTTCTCTGTATCTCTCTGTCTCTCTCTTTGCCTCTCTGTCTGTCTGTCTGTCTTTTTCTTGGTCTTTGTCTCTCTGTCTCTCTGTCTCTATCTGGGTGTGTGTCTTTCTCTGTATCTCTCTGTTTCTCTCTTTGTCTCTCTGTCTGTCTCTCTCTTGGTCTCTGTCTCTGTCTCTGTCTCTATCTCTCATATTACTTTTTCCATTTTCCTATTGCTAAGAATTCCAACAGCTGTTCCCTGTTCCTTCCCCCTCAAGCCAATATCCACATCGTCTAAGTCACAGGAATGGACTTTTTAGGATTTATTTACACAAAAATATAAAACTCATACTGAAGAAATGGAACAGAAATGTCACAGCCTTCTTTGCATTAATGTGACCTCATGGCTTTCCTTTTTTGTGTAGGTGTTACACTTCTAATATATTAGAGATACTCCTTTGTTTTGGCAATTGGTAGGGCATGGAAGGAAGTAAATTCCAGGGTGGAGATTGGTGGAGCAGAGTGGTATGAATCACCTCCCTTTTCAAATCTAAGCTTTGGGATCATTGAGAATTGGTTGAGAGAGATAAGAACGTCAGAGGAGAATGTTTCCTTATTTACCCAAGGTTAGTTAACAAGGAGGATGTAAAGGTTCTTTTCCATGTCAGGAGCTTTTCAGAGCCAGACGTAGGCTTTGTCTATAAAGTTATTATAAGGCAAAAATGGAGAGACCTTCTCAGATGGTTTTAGGGGTAAAAACAAAAAAAGCAAGAAACAATCAACACTCATGAGATACATGTGAGATGTCTCTCAAGTGCCAAGAAAATGGCTTTGAGTTGTGAAGAGAGGTCAATAGGTCTTTATGTTTCCTCACTTATAAACACAACCCACATTCAGATCTTGGAATACTACATTTGAAATGTAAACTCAAATTCAGTAGGAAAGAGGAACTCTACTTCCAATATATGAAGCACCATATCTTGTGATGGAGCCTGATAGACTGTAAGCTCCCTGAAGGTAGGAGCTTTGTCTTAACAAAATTCATATCTCTGTAGAATCAAGCCCAATGTTTGGTTTGCAATAAACACTTAAGAAATGTTTGTTAAGGTGAATTGATTTGAGACTTGGATTCTGGCCACAACTCTTCCAGTAAATTTCATCATCCATGAAATGGGGAGTTCAATCCCTATCTTGTCTATCTCTCAAACTCTTGGAAAAGTAGAAAGAGAAAAATGGCCATGATCCTTCAGGGGAAAATAATAATAGTAATAACTACAACATGCAATAGGAAAAATAAAAAGTCAGCATTTATATTATATTTTCTGTGGGACAGCACACATGATCCTCACAATGATCCTGAGAGAAAGGTCCTTTAACTATTTCCATTTTATAGATAAGGAAACAAAACAAATACAAGAGAAATAAATGACTTGACTAGGGTCACACAGCAAGTAGCTGAGCTTGGATTTTAATCCAGGTTTACTTACAACCCCAGAACGCTTTCCACTACAAGATCTAGCTCTCTCTAGAATCGAAAAGTTGGGGTTAACCAGGTGGTGCAGTAGATTGAGCACAAGCTCTGGAGGCAGGAGGACCTGAGTTCAAATCTAGCCTCAGACTTGACATTTGCTAGCTGTGTGATCCCAAGCAAGTCACTCACACACGAAAAAGAAAGAAAGAAAGAAAAAAAATCTGAAAGTGCCATGATCAGCCCTGTTATTTTGACTTTAACAAAACTTTCTCCCTCTCTTCATAATACAACATGCTTGGCTACCAATGGAAAATTACAAGGTACAACATGTATAAAGCTTCTTGTTCCTTTGTCCAGATAGAAGATCCCAAGAAAATTAATATTTCCTAGACTTTGTAAAGCAATAAGGCAGATGCCATTGGGGTTAGAACATAAATGTCAGAGATAGAAGGGACCTTTGAAATAAACAGACTCTTCATATAATTGGGAAGGATTCTGATCAATGTCAGAGAGCCAGTGGTAAAATCTGAACAATTTAAAAATCTGGATTCCTGTCTCAACATTTTTGCCACTGCATCCTGCTGCCCCTTAATAAAGCAGGTCCCCATATATAGTCATAGAGCACCCCAAAAACCCAGAGTCATACACTCCAAAATGCCTGACCTACCCTGAAAGCTGATTTTCTTGCCAGCCCTATGAAGTTACCATGGAAACAGAAGTCTGAAAAATGGAAAGCCCTAATTGAACAACAATCTCCATGGCAATCATCCTCCAATCTGATGCAAAGAATACTCTTTGCTTATGCTAGGTGGATGTCTTCCTCTCTCTCCATGAGTTAAAACATCTCTGGTTCATTCCTCAATTTTAAACCTAACCAGGTTATTATCTCCATAACTTGTAGAAAATTTAGAGCTTTGGGCAATGATGAGTAAACTCCAATTTCTTCTCTCTCTGAGGGTTCAGTGTAGTTGGGGATAGCTGGGCAGGGAATGAATAGGGGATATGAATATGCACACATTCATTTAAACAAAAAACAGAAAAACACCATGAAAGATGATTCCCTGAAATAAAAAGATTTATTATAATGGTGACAGTCTAGAGTTCCTGGAACCATCTGTCTCAGGGGATTTAGGGGCTGGAGAAATGTCCCAGTGGTTTTCTATCCAAATAAGGTAGTATATTTAGAAGGATGCCATTCTTATGACAATATAGCTGGAGAATTGATACTAAGAGATAATTTGCAGAGATTTAAACAAGGATCTTTACAGTTTAATATTATTCAACCTACTATAAAAGAAGTGGAGACAGAGCCCTTAATCAAAGGCATTTTGTTAGACACTCCATGGTCCCCTCTAATTAAATGGATCTCAGATATTTCTCATGATCTAAGATGCCTCTGTTCCCTAGTACCTGACTTTAACCCAAATATGCAAAAGAGGCGTGGTAAAATATAGAATCTCATTAGATTGACAGACCTTGCCCTTGAGGAACAAAGATTAAGATGGGCAAGGCATGATTCTCTGGTGACCAAGTGGTCATAAGATTTATTATCACTTCAATAAGATGATATATATGGCATATATTATGAATGTATGTAAAGAGCTTTGAAGACCTTAAAGCATAGTATACCTGAAAACTATTGAGATTCTCTTTTCATTTACTCACAAAGAAATCCTGAGATTTTGATAGTTGTTATATTCATACAACCCAAGAATCATATTTTGATCACAGATGGAGGACCAGGCTCAATCTTGAGGGCTTCTAAAAATAATCTCTATGGCTCATTTTGTCCCCACCCAGACCCCTTTCCTAGAAATGTCAGAATCTGGCTGCTGTCTCTCAAGAGGCCTCCCTGCCTTCTGCAAGCAGAGAGATGAGCAAAATCCATTAGGCATAGAGCTAAATTGTAATAGCAGTAATAGAATTGTATCCTGGCTTCTTTACCACCTTGACAGAATTAATCTTCTGATGAGCTCCATTTCCAGTCACGGTCCCTACAAACTCACATCATCCCTTGCTGAAGTCCTTGCCTCACACACAGTTGCTGTGGATTCCAAGGATGATTCAGCATAAATTGAGTCTTCTTTTATTCTGAAGTCTGTCCATTCTCTTGTCCTGGAGCTCCCTCCTGGCTGGTGTCCTTACCTCTCAGCAAAATCCTGAGGTTCTTTGTTGCCACCAATTGTATGGCTCCTAACTTCTGGTTTGGATTTGGGATTTAGTCAACAATCTCTGTCAATGTATTTCTCATGATCATTCTCTCCACAGAGTCCCAAAATCAACTCTTAATTATATAATTTTCCAAAATGGAAACCCATCTTCTTCCTGCCTGACTTTTCTGCAGTATTGATTCTGTGTCCCTCATTTGTTTAGGATTTTAAGATTTATGTATTTGTTTCTCCTCCCAGGCAGAGGATGGAAAGAGCTACCAAACCTTTTTAGAAATACTCAAAAATGCACCATATAAATCTTTTCAGCAAACATTCATTGTAATACAGAAATATCAGGTCTATGTTATGCCCCTAAGATAAAATATCACATACCCACCATCACATACATCATTCTCTCTGTCTCTCTCTTTCTCTGTTTCTCTGTCTCTCACTGTTTTTGTCTCTGTTTCTCTTTCTCTCTGTTTCTGTCTCTATCTTTTTTTCTGTCTGTTTATCTCTCACATCTGTCTCTCATTTTTTCTCTATCTCTATTTCTCTGTCTTTCTGTCTCTTTCTGTTTCTTCTGTCTCTGTCTCTCTCCCTCTCATCTTTGTCTCTCACATCTGTCGCTCATTTTTTCTCTATCTCTGTCTCTCTCTCTTTCTCCATTTCTGGTGTCCCTCTCTCTCTATTTCTGGTGTTCCTCTCTCTCTGCCTCTCTGTCTCTGTCTCTCTTTTTGTCTGTCTGTCTGTCTCTCACACATCTGTCTGTCATTTTTCTCTATCTGTATCTTGTTTCTATCTCTTTCTCTCTGTCTCTGGCTGCTTTTCTGTCTCTATCTCTTTCTCTCTCTCTCACTTATCTGTCTCTCTCTCATATCTCTGTCTCATTTTTCCTCTATCTCTATCTCTGTTTCTCTTCTGGTTCTGTCTCTATCTCCCTTTCTGTATCTCTTTCTGTCTGTCTCTGTCTCTCTGTGTCTCTATCTCTCTCTCACACATCTGTCTCTTATTTGTTTCTCTATCTCTATCTCTGTCTCTGTCTTTTTCCTCTTTCTCCATTTCTATCTTTTGTCCTGCTGATGTTATAATAACCAGGTGCCTAATTCCAGGAACTTTTAACTGTTTCCCTTTGCCTCTACTCCCCCAACTCCTTTGTCCACATGCTCTTTGTCTAGACCTCAAGGATACACTTTCTAGAGTTTATTCCTACAAAAAAAAAGAAAATATAAAAATTCAAGATGAGGATCCTTTAAAGTCTTCACAGAAGAAAATTACCAAATCCCAGACTGAGTGACTTCACCAAATTATTGGATCTCACTGAAGTTCCCTAAGTTCAGTTTTCTGGACTGAGAAGTCCACAGCCTCCACCTCTCTCACAGAGCCAGAGTGAGAATGATACCTAATACTCCTGCACTTTTTCTGCTGAGCTGGGATTCTAAATCTGAGTCACTGCAACAATTGGGACAAAGGCTCCTTGAATTCAAGGAATTTGAAAATGAGGGAAAGACCTGATCACATTGTCTTACTCATTTCTACTCTTTTATCTGGAAGCAAATGACTTCTTAAATGACACATTATGAGACTTACACTAGGAAAGGGAAAAGAAAATCCAAAAAGAAGATAAATGTGTCCAAAGGAGATTTAGATGATAATAAAGATCCTGCTCAACTTAAAATGTGCATCTATCCTGGGACAATGGAGTAACAGCTCTCTGGTCTGCATTGCAGTGACTTTCCAACTTTCCTTTTTTGTACAGGAATTCAAAGATTGACATGGGGGTAGAGATGGGGAGGGGGGTGAATGAAGGGAAGTGAATTGGTGGAGCAGAGGAACATGGGCCACACCTCCCTCTTCAAAACTAGTAAGAGTAATTGATTTAGAGATGAGAACATCAGAAGAGAATGTTCCTGGTTTTCCCCAGGGTTAGCTAATAAGGAGAATATGAAGATTCTCATATGGTATTAAAGAGGTCCCCAAGACCAGAGGTTATATTTTACCTATGAAGTTATTACAAGGCTGAAGAGAACAAAAGAAAACTCAAAAGGAAGCACAGAAAAGTTTAAGATTTGAAAACAATGTATAGAATTTATTACATAGTTTTTACCCCCCCAAAAAAAAGCCTGAAATAGAAATTTATCATTTTATATTTATTCCTTTGTGTTCTGCCATCTATATGAAAATGTTTATTTTTTCTCATTTTTAAATTTAATTTTAAAATGAATTTTTAAAAGTTGTTGAAGTTATTACAAAGCAAAGATGAGAGACCTTGTCAACTGGTTTTAGAGGTGAAAGCAAAGAAAAAAAAAACAAAGACGGATTCCAGTGTTCTGTCAAGTGCCAAGAAAATGGTTTTGAGTTATTCTATGAAAAAAGGTCAATAGGAATTTATGATCACACACGCATACATGCATACACTCATGTACACACACCACCTGACCCTGGAATATCATATTTTAATTAAAACTAAAATTCAGTAGGAGACAGAGAATAAACTTTTAATTTATGAAGATTAATATCTTGTGATGGTCCCTGATAGACTGTAAGCTACCTGATAGTAGGGACTATATCTTAACAAAACTCTTACCTCTCCTAAGGTCAAACACAGTTCCTGACACACAGTAGATAAAAAATGTTTTTTAATTGAGACTTGGATTTTAGCACTAAGTCTTCTGAATTACTATGTGACTTTGAGCAAATCAACTCCTCTGGTTTCTTTATCTTCCTCCTTTAAGATGAAAAAATGAATCCTTGTTTTATCTACCTCCCAGAGCTCTTAGAATAGTAGAATGAGAAAGTCCTCATGATCCTGCAAAGGAAAATAATGATAATAATAATAATAATAAAAATAGCTAACAGTTACATAGAGCTTACTATATGTCAGACTCTGTATCAGTCTTACAAATATTATCTCAATTGATCTTGACAATTCTTAGTTGATAGATGGTATTATTAGCCCCATTAGTTACATAAGGACATTGAAACAGAGGAGAATTGGCTCATCCAGAGTCACATAGTTAGTTAATATCTCAGCCTGGATGTGAACTTAGGTATTCCTTACTGTAAGATCATCTCTCTGCCTACTGAGACACACAGCTGCCTCTAAAATCTAAAAGTCTTCTGTGGTCATCAGGTAAATGGAAATACCATTTGTTTTGACTTTAATAAAACTTCTTCCTTCTCTTCATAATACAACATGCTTGGCAGCATATAGAAAATTATAAATTAATAATTATAAAAATTTGTTCTTGCAAACAAAAGAGCTCAAGAAGTTTAATATCAATTCTATACCATGTACTGCAATGGCACAGATGTGCTGAATGGTGCCTGGGAGGACAAGACATACTCCAGCTCAGTATTCTCCACATTTTTTTTGAGATGCAGAGGACAAAACACCTTTCCAATCCTACCTTCATCTTCTTTGGTAGTCAGAGGGTAGAGATGAAACATAATCAGGAAAGAGAATGACTCAGAAGTTATTTTTGGTTTTTTGCATTTTTTTCTGGCAATCTACCATGAAGCTTTGGCTACCCAAGGTCATGCTGGGGATGGAGAACTAGAAAAGAAGGAGAGCTAGAGAAATTCTTGTTAATTCAATAATAAGCTCTCTATGTACAGAGTTTCATGCACAGAGTGTTAGAATGTTAGCACAGGAAATATCCTGTGAACACAGAACAAAGTATGTAAGAGCTGGAAAGGATCTTAGAAATAAGTTAGTAGGGCCTCCTCATATTATAGGAAAGGACTCTAAGACTCAGAAAATCAAGGGTAAAATGTGAATATCACAGCATCTTGGTGTGTAATACTCCAGTTTGGAGGGCTTGCTACTGCATTCTGCTGCCCCTTAATAAAGCAGGTTCTTGTACATGAGCACAGAGTATCCCATGGAGTCCAGAGTTTCATGCTTCAGAGTTCTTTGCCTAACTTTGAACAGCATCCTAAGTTTAATATTCTGGCCAGCACTGAGATGTTGCCATAGCAACAGAAGTCTGAAATTGGAAAGTCCTGATTGGATGAGAGGGCACTGCAGTGCATTTCCCTGAGAGAGATAGTTCATGATTTCCTCCACTGTCCAGTCTCCATGGTAACCATCTTCCAATCTGATGCAAGAAATGTTCTTTGTCTTTGAAGGGTGTATCTTCCTGCACCACTACCGCAATCAATTAAAATATCCCTGATGCAGTCTTCAATTTAAGATGAAACTGGCAAAGTTATCCCTCTTTCTATAGAGCATTCAGAAACTTCTAAAGTGATGAATAAATCTCAATTCCTGCCCTTTCTGAGGACTTAATCTAATTGGGGGAACAGGGCAGTAAGTGAGGTGGGGATAGAATATGCAATGATAATTTACTGGGAAAGAATTTTTCCTGAATCAAAAAAAAAAAAAAAAGACGATTATAATAGTGATGGTTTAAGCTTCTTAGATGTTTTAGAACCATTTGGCCCAGAAGTCACTTAGGGGTTCTAGAGGTATCTAGAAGTAGACTTGTTGTCCAAAGAAAACAAAACATTCAGACTGATGTCATCATTATAATAACAAACACAGTTTAGATGGGGAAATATGCTGAAATCCCAGGCCTCTTAACTGGAATTGAGATTGATGACAGGGTAAGAGTAGAAAAAGAGAAAGAGGCTAATGAGGGAATCCTAGGAAGGAGAGTATCTCAGTCTCAAACCTGAAAGAAAAGACAATGGTTAACAAGTCCCTGCTTGAATATCCACAGTAATGAGAAAAATCACATA
Organism: Myrmecobius fasciatus; assembly: GCA_023553655.1. NCBI lineage: Eukaryota > Metazoa > Chordata > Mammalia > Dasyuromorphia > Myrmecobiidae > Myrmecobius > Myrmecobius fasciatus. The sequence continues at coordinate 409,564 of JAJPUD010000503.1, forward strand.
TATTTAGGATAATTTTATTGTTACAAGTTGCTTTTTGTTTGTTTGTTTTCCAGATCCCAAGCTAGAGCCATGGAGATTAGTTCTAATCACTCTTTCATCTGACAGGCCTTCAAAAACTTAAAGATAGTTCCATTACATTCATACAACATAACTTGTTCAACCATTCCCCAATTGATAAACATCCACTCAGTTTCCAATTCCTTGCCACTACAAAGGGAGCTGCTAAGGACATTTTTTGGCCTATGTGGGCCTTTTCCCTCTTCTGTGATCTTTTTAGAATGAACAGAGTTTTGTAGCTCTTTGGGCACACTTCCAGATTAATTTCCAGAATGACTGTATCATTTCGTGGCTCCATTGACAATGCATTGGTGTCCCAGTTTTCCTACATCCCTTCCACTATTTATCATTGTCTTTTTCTATCATCTTGGCCAGTCAAATGTGTGAAGTGGTGCCTTAGAGTTGTCTTGATTTGCATTTCTTTAATTGGTGGTGATCTGGAGCATTTCCCATATATATCTGTATCTACACAAATAAAGATATATATATGAAATTTGTTTTTAAAAGAAAATCTTCCTTTCAATTTTCTTTAGCATTGTAAGTAACCATCTTCAAATTTTAGGATTTAATTTTGTTCTATCAGTACTTGAATTTTTAAATATTTCTTACTGCATAAATTTTGTTTTCTATTTTGGTTTTATCCACACATTTCCATTTGGTAAAAAATTATTCTGTTATCTGTGCTTTTAAAAGTTAAATTTTAAATTCTGTAAAAAAAAAAAACAACTTAAAAACAACTCCCACGAGATTCCCCAAGGATATTATCATCTCCTGGATATGGAAACTGGTGCAGCCCTAGAAGATTATGGCTGTCCTGTCACACTGTTAGCACTTATCAAGTTTGGGGTTCATTAAAAACCCCAGATTTTTTTCACTCCAATTGTTGTCTACCTAGGCTCTCTGATTCTTTTTAAATTTATGTGTAGTATTTTTTATTTTTATATTCTATATTTAATTTCATCTTTCTGGAATAAATACATAATTTCAGCCTATCAAGGTCTTTTTGAATACAGTCTTAGTGAGATCATCCCAAACTCTTATGAACTGCAAATTTGATAAGTCTGATGTTTATAGCTTCATCTAGAAATACAATATGTGTAAAGTACTTTGCAGATTTGAAAGCCATTTGCAAAAGACAGAAAGAAAAAAGACAGAGCCCTGCTAAACCTCAGTTTCAAATCATTTCCGCCTCCATCTTCCAATTCCAGTAATTTCCTGTGACTGACTATTCCCCATATATGGATTGCTTTTCTTCCCCATATATGCCTATTAGCTTCCTGGTCTTCCTTTAAGCCACAAATAAAAGTCTTTTTTTCTACAGGAAATCTTTCTAAAGGCTCAAATTCTAGTGCCTTCCCTCTGTTATTTCCTTTTTATTTAGTTTTTATTGTTGTTGTTCAGTAATTTTTCAGTCATGCTTGACTCTTTGTGACTCTATTTGGTGTTTTCTTGGCAAAAATATTGAAGTGGTTTACCATTTCCTTCTCCAACTCATTTTACAGATGAGGAAAATGAAGCAAAAAGGACTAAGCAATTTGCCCAGGGTCACACAGCTGGGAAATATCTGAAGCTGGATTTCAATTCAGGTCTCCCTGACTATAGGGCCAACACTTTGCCACAGCACCACCTGGATGCCCATTTATCTAGCACATACTTTGATTTTTGGCTCTCCCATTAGATTGTGAGCTCTATTTGAGCAGAGACTATCTTTTTATATTCTCAGGGATTAATACAGTGCCTTGCTCATGTTAGGTTCTATATATATGTCACTTAAAGCTCTCTTTACTTTATTTTCCCCAACTATAAAATGAGGACATAATGATACCTACCTTGCAGGATTATTGTGAGGATGCAATGAAATAATTTATAAAACATTTAGCACAGTACCTACCATATAGTAGTTGTTATATAAATGCAACATTATCATTATAGACAGAGGGAAATTTCTCTCCCATGTGGTCACTGACCTATTAACAACTATTAAGGTTTATTCATCCATCCAGGTCTTAATCTGCCTTACTATTCACTAACTTTCATCAGTCTATGTGTGGCATGAATAATAGAGTTCTAGATTTGAAATCAGAAAGATCTCAGACCTTAACTAACAATTTAACTTCAAGCAAGATTTGAAATTCTATCACCTTCAGTTTTCTTATCTGTAAAATGGAGATAATACTATCCATTATTGACATCAGTGAGATGCTAGAAGTATGATAGATGACGTATGTTTGTAAATCTCTTTCAAGATTTTCAAACAGAGCATATAAGCAGTCTACACAACTGTCTGGAAAAGGCAGTAAGGTTACTGCTCACCTTAAAATATGCATCCAGACAAGGGAAATCAAATCCAAGTGCCCTAGACTTTAATGCACTGCTATGACTTCCCAGCTTTCCCTTTTTTGTATAGGAGTTCCATGTCTGATAGGTGTTAGAGATGCTCCCTCATTTGGAGATGGGAAGGGAGAGAAAAGTAAATTCAAGAATGGTGATCAATGGAGCAGAGGGACAAAGGCCACCTTCCTTTTCAAATGCATCTTTGAACAGAGTAAATTGATTGAGAAGGATGAGAACATCAGAAGAGAATGTTCTCTGATTCACCCAAGCTTAGCTAAAGGAGAATGATGCTATAGGACTGGAAGGTGAGGTATGGACTTTATCTGTGGAAATATTATAAAGAAAAAAAGGGACACTCTCAGCAGGGTTTGAAGGTAAAAGCAAAAGAACAAGGGACAATCAGTATTGATGGGAAGAATACCAATTACCTGAAAAGTCCCAGGAAAATGACTTTAGAGATTTTTTCTTAAATGAAATCAACAGCCCATACTCAGACCTTGGAATCTGACATTTGAAATGCTAATTCAAATTCATCAGGAGTTAGGGAATTAGCTACAAATATACAAAGATCCATGTCTAATGATATCCCTGCTAAACTGTAAGCTCCCTGAAGGTAGAGACTATATCTTAACAAAATGTGCATCTCGAACAAGCTGATTATAGAAAGGCCTAAAAAGATTTACATGAACTGATGCTGAGCAAAACAAGCAGAACCAGGAACACATTACATACAATGTATTTCAATAAGAAACAGATGTGTTGAATAGGGCCTGATGTGTACTGATGGGTACTGAAATACAGGCCTTGATGCTCCCACTCAGTCCTTTCCATTGCTTCCTCAAAACCCAAAGATCCTAATGCTCCACTATTCCTAATTTCATCTTCCTTGGTACTCAGACCAGAAGGGATAAGATAAAACACAGTCAAGGAGCAGAATCACTCAAGAATTATGTTTTTTCTGGAAAATTCACCATGAAGTTTTGGCTACTCAGGGCTGTGGTAAGGGTGGAGAAATGAAAAGGAAGGAGAGCTAGTGAACTGCTCATCAATTCAATAATAATAATATCTCTACCAGTTCACAAAACTTCATACATAATATATTAGTATGTCGGTGTGGGGAGTATGCTTTGAACACAGAAACAAGTAAGTTAGAGCTAGAAATGATCTTAGAAATAAAATATTGCAGCCTCCTCCTGAGCCCCAGAGAGTCAATGGTAAAATCTGAATGATAGAGTACCCTGGTGTCCTCTCCCTCAGTCTAGCATTCTTGCCAGTGCATCCCATTACCTCTCAATAAAGCAGGCTGTCATGCATAGGCATACCAAGAAACCCAAAGTCACACATTCCAGAATTCCAGACTTATCCTGGGCCAGTATCTTAAGACTGGCATTTTTGTTGGTCCTGAGATATTGCCACAACAACAGAAGTCTAAAAGATGGAAATCTTTGATTAGACAACAGAGCATTGATAGAAAGTCATCTCATTATCCCCAGATTTCCCCAAGAGAGATAAATCACGGTTTCTAAGACTGTTGAACAGGCAGTTCCATGATAACTAATCTTCAACCAGATGCAAGGAAATATACTTTACTTGTGATACATTTATTTCTTTCCTACCCTTGACCACTACCATTATCAGTAAAAAAAAAATCCTGACCCAGAGATTAAGTTGGAGTGTTATCCCTATTTCTTGTAGAAAATCCAGAGCCTTGGCAAGTGATGAGTCAACCCTTGTCCCTGCCCTTTCTGTGGCTTCAGTTTATATAGGTGGGGAGCAGGGTATGAGTCAAGTGGGGCAGAATATTTACACATTCATAAAAATCAGGAGGAAAAAAATTCCCTGATCCAAATGAGTCTATTACAATGATGATAACAATATAGGCCTTTTGGAAATTCCAGAACCAACCAGCTCAGGAGATTCAGTGATTAGGAAAGAATCACAGTGATTTGATGTTCAAATGAGGCAGGGTATTCAGAGAGATACCACTGTTTGTTATGATACCAGTCCAAGTTTAGTTGGAACGCTGGTCCTGAGACCTTAGGCCTCTAAAGTGGGATCTTAGACAGAGTTAGGGTAAGAAATATTAAAGAGGCTTCTGGGGGCATCCAAGGAAGGGTAGTTACTCATGTTCAAGCCAGAAAAAAATAGGTAGAATAGGCATCAAGTTTCTGCTTGAATATCTTTAATGTTGGAAAAATCACTACTATCACTTAAATTTCCCACCTCCATCTGACTATTGCTTCTGGTTCTGTCAGTAGGATCAAATACAATCTAATACTTCTTTTGGATGATAGTCCTTAAAAATTATAAAAACAACCCTCACACCCTTCCCCAAGGGAGCTATCATCTCTTAGACTGTGCCTTTCTGGGTATGGCCCGGGATGACTTTGCCTGCCTTCTCACACTGTTAGCCCTTATTAAGCTTGTAGTCAACTAAAAGTCCCAAATCTTTGTGGTGATTATTTCTACCTGGCCTACCTGATCCTTCATTTGGTCAGTTGATTCTTTGCATTTGTGTGTTAGATTTTTATGTTAACTTTAGTTAAATTTCACCTTTTTCCAATCAACTCATCAATTAAACCTGAGACCTTTTGAAATTCGGTCTTAGTGCTATCAATTATCCCAAATTCTTATAAACTGCAAATATGATAAGTTTGCTTCCTTAATGATATAGTATATTTAAGTGTTTTGCAGATCTAAAAGCCATTTGCAAAAGACACAAAGAAGAAAGAACAGGAGGAAAAGGAGAAAAAAGAACAACCGTCCAGCACCATGGACAAGTCCCTGGGGTACCACACTAGAGACCTCCTTCAGATTTAATTTACATTTCAGTACCAATGATTTTTCTTAACATCACCATTCTTTCCCAGGCCATCTCCCCCGCTCTGCCCATTCTATCCTTTTTTTCCATCTTGACCCCTTGATGAACCAATTCAATATTATACTGTTCTCCTCTTGCATCCCTAGCACTCATCATTTCATTCATTGGGGACTGCTAAGTCTGTTTTGAATTATTTCCACCTCCATCTCTCAGTTTCAGGGATTTTCTCTAGCTGTCCTTGTCCAGAATGTTCTGCTTCCTCATCTCTGACTCCTGGTCTCCCTGGCTTCCTTTAAATCCTAGATAAAAGCCCATTTTCTACAGGAAGCCTTTCCCACTCCCTCTTAATTTTAAGGTCTTCCTATTTTTTCATTATTTCTTGTTTATTCTGCACAGATTTCTGTTGTCTCATTAGATTATGAGCTCATTGAGTGCAGAGACTGGCTTCTGCCTCTTGTTATTTCCCAGGGCTTATCACAATGCCTGGCACATAGTCTGTGCTTAATGAATATTTATTGACTGAGTGACTCAGCCTTTGTACATCTTGATAAATGGTATTACCATGGAGTCTATCTGTAGATAATAATCCTCTCCCAGTTAAGTTATGCTGGTCCTTAAGGAACAAATGTTTGCATAGAGTCCATTGCTGAATCATACTCAAAATCTATCCATCTTGTTATGATTTGTCAAAACTTATTTTCTGTGGTCAGAACCAGAACATTAAGGCAATTTGGTGGCCAAGTAGTTAGAGAGCTAGACCTGGAAGACCTGAGTTCAAATCCAACATTAGACAACACTAGATGTCCCTAGATGTCTACATGTCTCTTTCCCCAACTGTAAATGGTTAGCTGTTTTGCAAGGTTATTGTAAAAATCAATTGAAATAATAGTTGTAAAGCACAGTGATTGGCACATAGCAGTTGCACATAAACAGTGATGGAGAGAGTAAGAACCCAAGAAAAGACCAGGGTCCTAGTAGCTAGATAGTCCATAGGAAGGGACATTAACAGGAGAGGGACTGTGCTCAGTTTAAGTGGGCTTTTTTGCAGTGGGTCCTTGTTGAATTCCTTGTATTGACAGGATTATCTTGACGCCACAGTTACTGTATACCAACCATCTGGAGGTTGTGATAGATGTCAATCCCAAGGTAGTTCCTTAACTATAGAAGGCCCTCCCTTTCCTCTTGTTAATCTCAAGTTCATTAGGAACTAAACCTGCCTTATGGTGTCTTTCCCCTTGTTAATTATGAGTTCTGCCCACCATCTTTTGTTTGTTTATGGAAGATTCATTAGGAATTTTGCCTGTCTTATGCCGTCATAAGAAAGCTTTTTGATCCTTGACTGTAAGATGGCCTGGACCTGTGAATTCTTTTTTTTATTTTGCTGAGGCAATTGGGGTTAAGTGACTTGCCCAGGGTCATGTAGCTATACTTGTTAATTCTTTACAGATGACTCCATGCATTCTAGACTTCTTGAACCTCCTCAGTAGTACTTATCATCATCATTATTGTTCTATACAGGAGGAAATTTCCTTTTTATGTTGACACAGACTTAGTTAATAGCTATACTTTAGTTTCATATATTCAAGCAGGTCTTTCTTGTTTGTTTGGTTGGTTTTTTCTTTCTCAGGTTTTTCCTCCTTTTATTCTGATTTTTCATGTATAGCATGACAAACACGGAAATATGTTTAAAAGGATTGTACATATTTAACCTATCTCAGAGTGCCTGCTGTCTTGGAAAGGGGGGAGATAAAGCAAGGAGGCAGAAAAATTTGGAACACAAAGCCTTACAAAAATGAATGTTGAAAACTATTTTTACATGCATTTGGAAAAAACAAATAACTGAAAAAGGAAAAAAGTGTTCTGAGACACTTATTAGTTCAGAGACCTAGAGAAGTCACTTAACTTCTGTCTGCCTCTGCTTTGTCATTTGTAAAATGGATACAATAATATCACATGCCTTTCAGGATTTTTGTGAGGATAAAATGAACAGAATAACTACAATGTTTTGCAAACCTTAAAGTGTTATATAAAAATGGCTATTTTAATCATTTAATTCCTCCCTAATTGAATTACCAACTCACTATCCAGAGAAGCTATTCCAAACCTTCTCTACGCTCAAGGCTCACTCCCTCTCTTAGATGAAGGTCTTGCCTTATACTTTACCTAAAAAATTGAGACCACACTAACCTCTTTATTCCTCACAATGTTATTCCATTTCTTATTCCCATGCATTTGCACTATCAACCCTCATGCCTATTCAAGCAGGTCTTAATGTATCTAACTTTTATCTAGCCTTCATCAATCCATTGGGTGACATAATGAATAGATTTCTAGATTTTCAATCAAGTAGATTTCAGATCTTTACTAGTTCCCTGATCCCAGGCAAAGCCTGGCTCTTGCTATTTTCACTTTGATCATCTGTAAAATGTAACTATAAGAGCTATTACTGACCTTAATGAGATAGTGTATATTTATAAAGCTCTTCCATAATACCTTCAGGCTATTGTGTTTATTTCCACCTTCTCACAAAAATAGTCTGAGTTCCTCCACTGTTTCATAAATCCAACCCAAGAAACTGGTTCTAATCACTGGTAGGGTCATCTCTTTAACAATAATTTCTATTGTCCCAACTCAGAAACATTACTTGAAATATCAGAATCAGGGTGGTGTCTCTTAAGAGGCCTCCTAGCCTTCTACAAGAATAGAAATGATCAAAATTCATTAGTCATAAAGTTGACTCATGAAAGTCAAGGGATTAGTATACCAGTTTCTTTACCAAGTTGAGAAAACCCTTATTCTCAGTTCCTATAAAGTTCCATTATCTTGTGGTGAAATTTCTACTGTGGGCTCCAAGGATGATTCATTGTTGACTGAGCTCTTCTTTCCCTCTGAGGTCTACACACTACCTCATCCTGGCACTCTCTCTTGGCCTGTGCCCATGCCTTTCAGCACAATTCTAAAGTTCCTTGGCACTATCAGTCTTAAAGCTCCCGATTTCTGATTTGACATTGGAAGTTAATCAGCAGATTCATGGTCTCTCTTTTCCAGGAGTCCCAAAATCAACTTTTTAATAACATAGGCTTCCAAAATGGTCTTTATTGTTTTTCCCAAAATTAATGTTACATGCCTCTTGTTTGCTTTTTCTTTATTTTTTTCTCCTGAGAAGACAAGGGACAAGGACTATGCAAACCTTTTCAGAGATGCTCATATTCTTTCCATTCTTTTCCATATTTCAGCAAATTCTATTTGAAATCTAGGGAAATTATGATCTGTATATACTGCTGAGTTAAGAGATTACATGAGTGCACACATACACAAAAAACACACACACACACACACACCTCTGATTTCTACTAAATTTTCCCTTCTTCTGCTTCTATTATAATAACTATGTGTGTATTTCAGCAGCAGTGACTTATTTTTATTTGCTTCCTCTTCCCTATCACCATTTCCACATGTTCTAGGCTACAAGGATGCGTAAATCTAGACCACATAAATGGTCTTCCTTGGGTTTCACACACAAAAAAATGTATTAAAAAAATTCAAGAAAAAAATGTATCAAGGAAGGGTCCTTCAAAGTCCACTAGAAAAGTATCTAGTCTCAAACCGGATGATGCTTCATTTCCAAATTATTCAATCTCACTACAATTCCCCAAGCTTATCTTTCTGCACTAGAATATTTTACCTCCCTCAGAGAGCCTAATGCTCCTACTATCTGCTGCTGAGTTGGGATTTTAAATTAGAGTCACTCACTATAACAATTGGAATGAGGGCTCCTTGAAGTTCAAGGAATCTAGAAATAAGGGAAAGATTTGATTAGGTTCTCCTACTTCTTTCTATTTCTTCATTTGGTAGGAAATGGCTCTCCAAATGACAGAATATATTGCAACTTTATACTAGGAGGGGAAAAGGAAATCTGCAAAACTTGCATATGTCCAAAGAATATTTAATTAAGGACAGCCTCTGAAACTGCCTGGAGATTGCAGTAGGGATACTGCTCACCTCAAAATACATATCCAGACTTGAGCAATAGAGCAATAAAGCCTCAAACTCCATTGCTGTGACTTCCCAGCTTTCCTTTTTTTTGTATAGGAATTCCATGTATGATATTTCTTAGAGATGATCCCTCATTTGGGGGTGGGAGGGGAAAGAAAAGTGAATTCTAGAATGGTGGAGCAGAGGGACAAAGGCCACCTCCCTTTTCAAAAGCATCTTTGAACATAGTAAAATGGTTGATAAGGATGAGAACATCAGAAGAAAATGTTCTCTGTTTCATCCAAGCTTAGCTAATAAGGAAAATGTGAATTTTCATCCATGATGCTAAAGGACTGAAGGGTAAGGTTTGGACTTTGTCTATTAATTTATTATAAAGAAAGAGACAGAGAGGAACTTTCTCAGCAGGGTATGAGGGTAAAAGCAAAAGAACAAGAGACAATCAGTACTGATGGGAGGAATACCAGTTACCTGTAAAATCTCAGGAAAATGACCTTTGAGTTATTTTCTTAAATAAAATTATTAGCTATCTATGTTTCCACACACACATAGTCAACACTCTGACCTTGGAATCTAACATTTGAAATGATAATCCAAAGTCATCAGGAGATAAGACATTATCTACAAATATACAAATATCCATATTTTTAATGTCCCTAATAGACTGTAAGCTCTCTGAAGATAGACTATATCTTAACAAAATGTGTATTTCTCCCAATATCAAGCACAGAGCTTGGCCCACAATAAACTCTCAAGAAATGTTTTTTAAATTGAACCAAAATGAAGCTTGGATTCCGACTCCAACTTTTCCACTGAATTACTATGCAATTTTGATCAAGCACTTTCCTTACTGGATCTCAGTTTCTTTGTCTGTGAAATGAGAATTTTAGTCCCTGTCTTATCTGCCTTGAAGATCTTTTGGAAAAGTAGAATGAGAAAATGGTGATGATTCTCTAGGGGAAAATAACCACAAAGACAACAATAATAATAATAACTAGCATTTGCACTGTGCTAAATTCTTAATATACATTTCATTTGATTCACATAACAACCAGGAATGGGGGAAAGGGATTGCCATTATAGATAAGGAAATTGAGGAAGACAGAAGTTAAATGACTTGTTTACAGCCACAAAATTAGTAATTATCTGGGCCTGAATCTGAACTCAGATCTTCTTGACTTCATCATTAGAACACTAAACACTGGGCCATATGACTGTTTCTAAAATCCAAAAGTGCTCTGTGGTCATCAGGATCAAGATCATCCTCATTATTTTCACCTTAATAAGATTTTCTTCTCTTCAGAATACAATACATTTGGGGGAAAAATGAAAAATTATAAGCACCAGCCCTGAAGTCAGGAAGACCTGAATTCAAATGTGGTCTCAGACACTTAACACTTCCTGGCTGTGTGACTCTGTGACAAGTCACTTGTCCCTAATTACCATAAATAAATAAATATTTTTTAAAAAATTATAAATTAAGATATGTATAAAATCTTGTGATTCCATTCTTCAAAAGGGAAAGCCCAAGTTGCTAAATTTCAGCTCTTACTCCATGTACTGCAATGAGATAGATGGGTTAAGTAGGACCAGGATGGTAAGGAAAAGTATTGAAATACTGACTCTGATGCTTCAGCTCAGTCTTCTCCACAACTTTCTCAAGACCCAAAGATGACAGCATACCCCTAATTTCATTTCCCTTGGTAATCAGACCAAGAAAAAGGAAATGAAACACAGCCATAGAGCAGAATCAGTCAAGAGTTATTATTTTTTCCTGGAAATCCACCATTAAGCTGTGCTATCCAGGACCATGATAGGGGTGGAAAACTGGAAAGGAAGGATAGCAAGGGAGGTTCTGTTTAATTCAATAATAAGTTCTCTACCTGTGCACAGAGCTTCATAGACTATCATCATGGAAAATATCCTCTGAACACAGAGCCAAGAATGTCAGAGCTCCATACTACATACTACAGCATTCTCATGGAATATGGAAGGACTGTGAGTCCCAGAAAGTCAGTGATAAAACCTGTTTGATAAAGCACTCTCTAGGTTCAGTATTCATGCAAGTGCAATTTCTTATTAACACTCAATAATGTAAATTTCCATGAATAGGTACTGGTTGTTCCATAAAGCCCAGAGCCTCATATTCCAGACTTCCTGTCCTACCCATAATCAGCATCCTAAGGCTTGTTTTCTTGCCAGCACTGGGATATTGCCATGGAAACACAAATCTGAAAAAAATGGAAAGCCCTGATTGGACAGCAGGGCACTGCCCTAAACTTCCCTGGGGAAGATAGTTCATGGTTGTCTCTATGGTCTAGATGGTCTCCATAGTAACTATTCTCCAATTTGATGCAAGGAATACATTTTGTTTTTGATAGGTATAAGTCCTATTCTCCTCCGCCAACACTATTATTAGTAAAAATGTCTCATCCAATTTTCAATTTAAGACCCATTTAGGGAAATTATTCTTATTTCTTGTAGCAAATCCAGAAATTTGTAAAATAATGAGTAGACCCCAAGACCCTGCCTTCTTTGGGGGTTCAGCATAATTGTGGGAAGAAGGGCAGTGAGGGAAGTGGGAATGGAACATGCACAAATTCATGAAAATCAGGAGGAAAGATTTCCTGACTTGAATGGGATAAATGTGATGGTAACAGTCTAGGCAACTTGGAAGCCCCCAAACCATCCAGCTCAGGAAATTCAGGGTTACAGAGGAATCACAGTGTTCTGTCCAAAGGAGGCAGGACCTTCAGAGGAATGTCACTGTTATAATAAAAGTCCCAGTTTAATTGAAGAGCCAGTGGAAACAAACAAACAAAAAAATAACTCTAGGTCTCTAAACTGACATCCCAGACAGGGTTAGGATAAGAAAGATGAAAGAGGCTAATGGGGCTTCCAAGCAAAGATTCAGGTTCAAAACAGAGAGAAAAGGCAGAATGGTCATCAAATCCCTGCTCAATTACTTGCAATGATGGCTAACTCACTACCTTTCAGAGCTGGCTATTGCACTTCAGGTAGTATGTTAACTAGCCAGGTTTCATTTCTTTCTTTGTCTCAGTTTCTGTGTGTCTCTGTGTGTCTTTAGTGTTTATCTCTCTGTCTCTGTGTCTCTCTTTCTTTCCCTCTGTGTGTGTGTGTGTGTGTGTTTGTGTGTGACTCTGTCTCTCTAGGTAACTATCTCTCTCTCTTTTTCTTTTTCTCTCTCCTCTGTTCCTCTCCTCTTTCTTCTGTCTCTCTTCTCTCTCCTCTATGTCTATGTGTGTCTCTTTCTTTTTCTCTCTCTATCTCAGATTCTCTCCCCTTTTCTCTCTCCTCTCAATGACTCTCTCCCTTTTTCTCTCTCTGTTTCTCTCTTTCTTCTGTCTCCCTCCTCTCTCCCCTGTCTGTCTCTGTCTCTGTGTATGTCTCTTTGTTTCTGTCTCTCTCCTTTGTCTCTGTTTCTCTGTGTCTGTGTCTCTCTGTCTCTGTCTCTCTGTTTCAGTTTCTCTGTTTCTCCTGTTTCTCTCCTTTTTCTTCGGTCTCTCTTCCCTCTCCTCTGTCTCTCTCTGTCTTTGTTTCCATGTCTCTCTGTCTCTGTTTCTCTGTGTCTGAATCTCTCTGTCTCTGTGTCTGTCTCTTTCTGTCTCTATTTCTCTCCCTCTCTCTCTCTTTGTGTGTGTGTGTGACTCTCTCTGTGTGTCTCTGTGTCTGTGTCTGTCTCTCTCTGCCTGCCTGTCTGTCTGTCTGTCCCTCTGTCTCTCTCTGTGTGTCTCTCTCTGTGTGTCTCTGTTTCTCTCTCTCACTCTTTCTCTGTCCTGTTTCTCTCTTTTTTCTTCTGTCTCTCTCCCCTCTCTTCTATCTCTGTCTCTGTGTCCCTATGTTTGTGTGTGTGCATGTGTCTCCCCCATTTCTACTTACTTTCCTCCCTACTGCTATAATAAGTGGATAACTAATTCTAGCAGCTATCAATCACCTGCTTCCCTTTGTCTCCCCACCCTATATCCACGTGTTCTAATTCTAGGACACAAGGATACAAGAATGCATTTTCTAAGCTTTATTCAGAAGGAAAGAAGGAAACATAAATTTTTAAGAATAATAAGAAAAAGGGAGGGTCCACACAAAAGAGGCAATTCAAGTGCTTAAATCTTGTAGTTCTAGGTTAAATTCTAGATGGGAGCCCCAAACCACAGCCTCCACCTCCCTCATGAAGCTGGAATGATAATGGTCCCTAATATTCCAACTATCTCCTTCTGAGCTGGGATTCTGAATCAGAGCCACTCACTGAAACAATTGGGACTATGGGTCCCTGAAATTAAGGAATCTGAAAATGAGGAAAGGACTTCATCAGGTTCTTTTACTCATTTTAATTCCTTCATTAGGGGGCAAATGACAGATTATGGGACAATCTTACAGTAAGGAAAGGAAAAAGGAAATTCATCAAATGGTGTTTGTGTCTAAAGGAGATTTATTTAAGGACAATCTATGTATCAGACTAGAAATGGGATTGAGGATACTGCTCACCTCAAAATGTGTCTCCAAATGGAGTAGATTAAACCTGATTGCCCCCAGACTATATTTCTGAAACTTCCCAACTTTCCTTTTTTATATGGGAATTCCATATCTGATATGTGTTAAGAGAATCTACCTCCTTTGGGAATGGGAGGGAGAGAGAAGTGAATTTCCAGGATGATGATTCAATATAAGCTTTAGGATATTTGGACACAGTAATTGTTTGAGAGGGATGAGAACATCAGAAGAGAATGTTCCCTGATTTACTCAGGTTAGATAACAAGAAGAATGTGAAGGTTCTTCTCCATGATTCCAGGAGCTATAAGGTTGTCAAAGTCTCTGAAATTATTATAGGGCAAAGATGGGAAGATCTTCTCAGTTAATTTTAGGGGTGAAAACAAAAAAGCAAAGAAAAATCAATATTAATGGGATGCTTGAGTGATATCAGTCAGGTGCCCAAAAAAATGGCCTTGAGTTTTTATCTCAAGGGAAGTCAATAGGTACTTATGTTTGTCCACACACACACACACACACACACGCACGCACACCCTGAACATAGAACTTTACATGTGAAATATTAACTCAAATTCAGTAAGAAATACGTATCTTGGGTTAGTTCATGGACTGCAAGCTCCTTAAAAGTAGGGACTTTATTTAACAAAATCTGTATCTTTCTCAGCATCAAGCACAGGGATCAGCACACTCAAAAAAAAAGTTAAGTTCAACTGATTTGAGACATTAATTCTGGCCCCAACTCTTTCACTGAATTACCATGTGACTTTGGGCAAGAACTGGGTCTCCATTTCTTCATCTGTGAAATGGGAGTTTAGATCTTTGTCCTCCATGCCTCCCAGAGCTCTTGGAAGACTAGAAAGAGAAAATAGCCGTGATCCAGGAAGGGAAAATAAGAACAATGATAATGATAATAACAATAACAATAAAAGCTAGTTTTTATATTATGCTCCCTATAGAACAACATCATAAACATTAACCCACTTGATCCTCCCAACAACTCTGGGAGGTAAGTGCTTTTATTAACCCCATTTCACAGATAAAGAAACTGAGGCAAGCAGAGGGTAAGGGACTTACCCAATGTCACACAGTTAGGAAGTCTCTAAGATTTGATTTGAATTCAGATCTTTTGGACTCCAGGGCCAGAGTTCTCTCCACTGAGGCATGTAGGAATTTCTAAAATTCCAAAGTCCTCTGTGGTCATCAGAAGCCCTGGTCATCCCTATTATTTGACTTACTTTTTTTCCTCTTTCCCTTCAGAACACAACTAGCTTGTCCACAAATGGAAAATTTTGAGTTAAGACATGCAGAAAAATTTGTCATTCTATTCCCTAGACAGAAGAATTCAAGGAGATTATTAACAGTTTTTATACCATGTCCCACAATGAGACAATTGTGCTGATTCTTGGTCATCTCCAAACCTTCCTCAAAACCCAGAGGTCACAACTCCTCTCCTTCCCTTCTACCTTAAGCTTCCTTGGATGGACAGGAAGATGGAATATGTCAGAAGAACAGAATGACTCGAGATTTTTTTTCTAAGAAATTCCCTATGAAGCTGTGGCTACCCAGAGTTATGGTGGAGGTGAAGAATTAGAAAGGAAGAAGAGCTAGTGAGCTTCTAGTTAATTCAATAATAAGATTACTACCTCTGAACAGCACTCAATACACAAAGAGTTAGAATATCAGCACAAGAAACATCCTTCAAATAGAAAATAAAGAATGTCAGAACTTAAAAGGGATATTAGAAATAAACTTCTACAGCTTCCTCAAGTAACTGGAAAGGACTCTGAATCTCAAAAAGTCAATAGTAAAATACAGACAATATAATACCCTAGTCTGCTATCTCCCAGATTAGTGTTCTTGCTGCTTCATTCTGCTTTCACTATAGCAGATTTTCATGTCTGATCACAGAGCGCCCCATAAAGCCCAGAGTCACACACTCCAGAATGCCTGTTCTATGCTGGACCAGCATCATGAGACTAATATTCTTGCCAGCGCTAGGAGGTTTCCATGGCAACAGAAGTCTGGAAAATGGAATACTCTGATTGGACAACAGAGCACTGATAGGTCAGGTGCCTTCTTAACCTTAGAGTTCCCTGAGGGAGATAGATCATAATTTTCAATATTGTCCAATCTCCATGGTAATCATCTTACTGTCAGATGCAAATAATATTCTGCTTATCATAGGTGAATATCTTACCCTCCCACCAAGAATTAAAACATTCCTAATTAAGTCTTTAATTTTAGACCTAATTTGGTGAGTTATTTTTATTTCTTATAGAAAATTCAGAACCTTGTGCAATAAAGAGTAAACTCCATCCCTGCTCTGACAGTTCACTCTAATTTAGGGGAGTCGAATAGAGAATGAAGAGGGGATAAAATATGCAAACATTCATTTAAAAAATTAGGGAAGATTTCCTGATCCAAAAAGGCTCATAACAATGGTGACAGCCTAGACTTCTTGAAAATCCTGGAACCATCAATTTCAAGGACCTTAGGGGCTAGAGAGCATCCAAATGGCATGCTGTCCAAAAAGAGCAGAGTATTCAGAGGAATGTCATGATTATGACAGCAGCCCCACTTTAGTAAGAGAGTTAGTCCTAAGAGTCAACTGACATCTAAACCAGGATCTCAGAGAGAGACAGAAAAGTAGAAAGAGGGTAATGGGATCATCCAAGGAAGGGCAGCTACTCATAACAAGCCAAAGAGAAAAGATATATACCAATAGGCCTCCCTGACCCTTCATTTGTGCAATTGGTTCTTTGAATTAATATATAGGACTTTTATATTTATCCCTTTATTAAATTTCACCATTTTATAGTCAACCCATCATTTGAGTCTTTTGAAATCTTATCTTACTGTTAACAATCATCACAAATTCTTATAAGCTACAAATTTGATTCCTTGGTGTCTACAGCTTCATCTATTGCTATAATACAGGTAAGTTGAAGATCTGAAAGCCCTTTATAAAAGTCAAGAAGAAAGACCAGAAGGAAGAGGAAGTAAAAGAACAACCAGCAAGACCAAGAACAAATCCCAAGAGCACCTTCCTTAGATCTGCTTTATATTTCAATAATAATGATTTTTTACAAAATGAATCCACATAAATCATCAGCATTTTTATACATCACTAACAAAATCCAACAGAAAGAGATACAAAGAGAAATTCCATTTAAATAACTGTCGATAGTATAAAATATTTGGGAATCTATCTGCCAAGGGAAAGTCAGGAACTATGTGAGCAAAACTGCAAAACACTTTCCACACAAATAAAGTCAGATCTAAACAATTGGGAAAATATCAAGTGCTCTTGGATAGGTCAAGTGAATATGATAAAGATGGCAATACTACCTAAATTAATCTATTTGTTTAGTGCTATACCAATCAAACTCCCAAGGACCTAGTTTACTGACCTAGAAAAAAAAAACAAAATTCATCTGGAAGAACAAAAGGTCAAGATTTCAAGGGAATTAATAAAAAAAGCAAATGAAGGTGGCCTGGCTATACCAGACCTAAAACTATATTATAAAGCAGTGGTCATCAAAACCATTTGGTACTGGCTAAGAAATAGAGCAGTTGATCAGTGGAATAGGTTAGGTTCACAGAACCAAATAATCAATGACTATAGTAGTCTAGTGTTTGACAAACACAAAGACCCCAGCTTTTGGGATAAGAATTCACTATTTGACAAAAACTGCTGGGAAAATTGGAAACTAGTATGGCAGAAACTAGGCATTAACCCATACATAACACTATATACTAAGATAAGGTTGAAATAGGTTTATGATCTAGACATAAAGAATGATATTATAGGAGGGGCAGAGCCAAGATGGCAAACTGCAGACAGCGTTCTCTGTAAGCTCCTGAGACCTTCCCTCAGACCCAGACAAATTGAGCCTCCAAACTGGTTCTGGAGTGAGGGCTCCACCAAACACTTGGACTACAACGCACTTCTATCAAATATCTACTTTGAAAAAACTTCTGAGGTCAGTTTTAGACGGGCAGGGGATCGAGCAGCTGCCAGCGCTCAGACGCCAGTGTGCAGCCGGGGTGCAAGTCCAGGGCTAGGACGGACCAGAAGATTTTAGGCTGCCAAGAAGTCCCTGGGAGATGCTTGGGCCACTTTGCTCTGCTTGCTGGCAGGTGCTTTGGCAGGTCTACCTTTGATAAAGGGTGGATTGAGAGCAGCTGAAAGTGTGGTCCTAGTGTGGATCTAGCCAGATCAGCCCCAGACCGGAAGTCAACTCGGCAAATTGCCCCAGGGAAAATTGAAATCTCGTCTGCTGTTGCTGCTGCTGCTGCTGCTGTTGCTGCTGCTGCTGCTGTTGCTGCTGCTGCTGCTGCTGCTGCTGCAGAATTCCCTGCTGGTGACTGATACCTCAGCTAAACATCATGAGCAAGAAGAAGAGAGCTCTCACCATAGACAGCTTTTACGGAGAGAAACTAGAGCAGTCCCCAGATCCTGAGGTTCTGAAAACAATCCCAGATAAAGCCACAAAGGTGGACTTAAGCTGGCCTCCCTTTCAGAAAGCTTACCTGGAAGATTGCATAAAGAATTTCAAAAGAGAGCTAGAAGATTGGGGAAATAAACTGAGAGCAGTGCAAGAAGGAAACATCGCCCTGCAACAGAGATATGAAAAACTGGAAAATAAGTCTGGTGAATTGGAAAAAGACAAAAATTCACTGAAAAACAAAATTAGTGAATTGGAAAAAGACAATTCACTGAAAAACAAAATTAGTGAATTGGAAAAAGATAAAGATTCACTGAAAAACAAAATTAGTAAATTGGAAAAAGATAAGAATTCACTGAAAAACAAAATTAGTGAATTGGAAAAAGACAACAATTCACTGAAAAACAAAATTGGTGAATTGGAAAAAGTCACCAACTCACTGGAAAATAACAATAGTGAATTGGTAAAAGACAACAATTCATTGAAAAACAAAATTGGTGAATTGGAAAAAGTCACCAACTCACTAGAAAATAAAAATAGTGAATTGGAAAAAGATAACAATTCACTGAAAAATAAAATTAGTGAATTGGAAAAAGACAACAATTCACTGAAAAATAAAATTGGCAAAATGGAAAAAGAATGCAATGAACCAAAAAATTCAATTGGCCAGTTACAAAAGGAGCTAAAAAAGATAACTGAAGGAAACAATACCTTAAAAATTAAAATTGAACAAATTGAAATGAATGACTCAATAAGACTTCAAGAATCAGTCAAACAAAAACAAAAAAATGAAAAAATAGAAGAAAATATGAAATATCTCCTAGGAAAAACAACTGACTTGGAAAACAGATCCAGGAGAGACAATTTAAGGATTATCGGACTCCCTGAAAGTCACTATGAAAAAAAAGAACCTTGGTGCTATCTTCCAGGAAATCATGAAAGAGAATTGCCCTGATGTTTTAGAATCAGAAGGCAAAGTTGGTATTGAAAGAATTCACCGATCACTTCCTGAAAGAGACCCCAAAATTAAAACCCCAAGGAATATTGTGGCCAAATTTCAGGACTATCGCACCAAAGAAAAGGTATTACAAGCTGCTAGAAAAAAACAGTTCAAATACCGAAGAACTGTCATTAGAATTACACAGGATCTGTCAGCTTCCACATTGAAGAATAGAAGGGCCTGGAATCAGATATTCCGAAATGCAAAAGAACTTGGATTACAGCCAAGAATAAGCTCTCCAGCTAGAATGAGCATCATCTTCCAGGGAAGAAGATGGTCATTCAATGATACAGGAGAATTTCACCTATTTCTAATGAAAAGACCAGATCTGAACAAAAAATTTGACCTCCAAACACAGAACTCTAGAGAAGCGTAAAAAGGTAAAAAGGAAAGAACTCTCGAGAACTATATCTCTACTAGGGGTATCCTTAAAGAATGGGGGTATAATTTGATTTTACTTTGATAATAATCGAAAAGAAATTAGAGGTGGAAGGTATATCATACTGTAAAAAAAAGGGGGGAGGGGAAAGGAAGTAAAATAAAGTAAAAAAAAGGAGGTAAAATAAGGCAGTCTCATGAAGAGACATAGAAAATCTAATATAATTAAGGGAAAGAAGGGAGGGTGATGAGTATTGTGTAAATCTTACTCTCATTGGATTGGGCTCTAAAAGAGCGTATCAGACACATTTGATTTCAGGGAAAAACTTGGCCCTCTGTATAGGGAAGTAGGAGGAAAAGGAGGAAAAGAAAGGGATAAATTAATAGAAGGATTAGGGGAAAGGTGTATAAAAGAGGGAGGGTTCTAAAGGGGGGAAGACTGTTAGAGGGAGGTGGTCATCAAAAATAAAATACTGGGGAGGGGGGAAGGGAGTAAGGGGAAAGGGAAGAGAAAAATATAACTTTGGGTAAATAAGATGACAGGAAATATAGATATAGTCATTTTAACTGTGAATGTGAATGGGGTGAACTCTCCCATAAAACAGAAACGGATAGCGGACTGGATTAAAAGCCAAAATCCTACAATATGTTGTTTACAAGAAACACATTTAAAACATAGAGATACATACAGAATGAAGGTAAAGGGCTGGAGCAGAATCTTTTATGCTTCAAGTGAACAAAAAAAAGCAGGGGTAGCAATCCTTATCTCAGATCAAGTAAAAGCAAAAATAGATCTAATTAAAAGAGATAAGGAAGGAAACTATATTTTACTAAAGGGTACCATAGACAATGAAGCAGTTTCAATACTAAACATATATGCACCAAGTGGTATAGCATCCAAATTCCTAGAGGAGAAACTAACAGAGATGCAAGGAGAAATAGACAGTAATACTATACTAGTAAGGGATTTCAACCTTGCTCTCTCAGAATTAGATAAATCAAACCACAAAATAAATAAGAAAGAAGTTAGGGAGATAAACAAAATGTTAGAAAAGTTAGGTATGACAGATCTCTGGAGGAAATTGAATAGTGATAGAAGGGAGTATACTTTTTTCTCAGGGGTTCATGGAACTTATACGAAAATTGATCATGTGTTAGGGCATAAAAACCTCAAAATCAAATGTAGAAAAGCAGAAATAGTAAATGTATCCTTTTCAGATCATGATGCAATAAAACTCACATGTAATATAAGGCCAGGAGAAAATAGACCAAAAGTTAATTGGAAATTAAATAATCTAATTTTAAAGAATGAATGGGTGAAAGAGCAAATCTTAGACACAATCAATAATTTCATCCAGGAGAACGACAATAATGAGACAACATACCAAAATTTGTGGGATATGGCCAAAGCGGTTATAAGGGGTAACTTTATATCTCTAGATGCTTATTTGCATAAAATAGAGAAAGAGAAGATCAATGAATTAGGGTTACAATTAAAAAAAACTAGAAAAAGAGCAAATTAAAAACCCTCAATTAAATACCAAATTGGAAATTCTGAAAATAAAAGGTGAGATTAATAAAATTGAAAATAAGAAAACTATTGAATTAATAAATAAAACTGAGTTGGTTTTATGAAAAAAACCAACAAAATAGATAAGCCTTTAGTTAATTTGATCAAAAAAAGGAAAGAGGAAAATCAAATTGTTAGTCTCAAAAATGATAAGGGAGAACTTTCTCCAATGAAGAGGAAATTAGAGTGATAATTAGGAGTTACTTTGCCCAACTTTATGCCAATAAATTCGATAATCTAAATGAAATGGAGGAATATCTACAAAAATATAGATTGCCCAAGTTAACAGAAGAGGAAATAAATTATTTAAATAGCCCCATTTTAGAAAAAGAAATAGAACAAGCTATTAATCAACTCCCTAAGAAAAAATCTCCAGAGCCACACAGATTTACATGTGAATTCTACCAAACATTCAAAGAACAATTAATTCCAACACTATACAAACTATTTGAAAAAATAGGGACAGAAGGTATACTACCAAATTCCTTCTATGATACAGATATGGTGCTGATAGCTAAACCAGGTAGGGTGAAAACAGAGAAAGAAAATTATAGACCCATTTCCCTAATGAATATTGATGCAAAAATTTTAAATAAGATTTTAGCAACGAGATTATAGAAAGTTATCTCCAGGATAATACATCTTGACCAAGTAGGATTTATACCAGGAATGCAGGGCTGGTTCAATATCAGGAAAACTATCAGCATAATCAATTATATTAATAACCAAAAAAACAAAAACCATATGATTATCTCCATAGATGCAGAAAAAGCATGAGATAAAATCCAACACCCATTCCTATTAAAAATACTAGAGAGTATAGGAATAAATGGGCTTTTCCTTAAAATGATTAGTAGCATCTACTTAAAACCATCAGCAAGTATCATATGTAATGGAGACAAACTAGAACCATTCCCAATAAGATCAGGAGTGAAACAAGGCTGCCCACTGTCACCATTACTATTTAATATTGTATTAGAAATGTTAGCTTTGGCAATAAGAGAAGAAAAAGAGATAAAAGGAATTAGAGTAGGTAATGAAGAAACCAAATTATCACTCTTTGCAGATGACATGATGGTATACTTAGAGAACCCTAGAGACTCAACTAAAAAACTACTAGAAACAATTCACAACTTTAGTAAAGTTGCAGGATTCAAAATAAATCCACATAAATCATCAGCATTTTTATATATTACCAACAAAGTTCAGCAGCAAGAGATAGAAAAAGAAATTCCATTCAGAATAACGGATGATAGCATAAAATATTTGGGAATCTATCTGCCAAGAAAATGTCAGAAACTATATGAACTAAACTACAAAACACTTTCCACACAAATAAAATCAGACCTAGTCAATTGGAAAAACATTAAGTGCTCATGGGTAGGCCGAGCGAATATAATAAAAATGACAATACTACCCAAACTAATTTACTTATTTAGTGCCATACCAATCAAATTCCCAAGAAATTATTTTACAGATCTAGAAAAAATAGTAGCAAAGTTCGTTTGGAAGAACAAAAGGTCAAGGATTTCAAAGGAATTAATGAAAAAAAAAAGACAGATGAAGGTGGCCTTGCTGTACCAGATATAAAACTATATTATAAAGCAGCAGTCATCAAAACCATTTGGTACTGGCTGAGAAATAGAGCAGTCAATCAGTGGCATAGAATAGGATATCAGGACAAGGTAGGTAATAAAGTTAGCAATTTAGTGTTTGATAAACCCAAAGACCCCAGCTTTTGGGATAAGTACTCACTATTCGGCAAAAACTGCTGGGAAAATTGGAAACTAGTGTGGAAGAAATTAAGGCTGGACCCACACCTAACACCGCACACCAAGATAAGATCTAAATGGGTTCATGATCTAGATATAAAGAGTGATATTATAACCAAATTAGAGGAACATAGGATAGTTTACCTCTCAGACCTGTGGAGATGGAATAAATGTATGTCCAAAGAAGATCTGGAACTCTTAATTGAACACCAGATAGATAATTTTGATTATATTAAGTTAAAAAGTTTCTGTACTAACAAAACTAATGCAGACAAAATTAGGAGGGAAGCATCAAATTGGGAAATCATCTTTACATTTAAGGGTTCTGATAAAGGTCTCATCTCTAAGATATATAGAGAATTGTCTCATATTTATAAAAATTCAAGCCATTCTCCAATTGATAAATGGTCAAAGGATATGAACAGACAATTTTCAGATGATGAAATTAAAACTATTTATAATCATATGAAAATGTGTTCCAAATCACTATTGATCAGAGAAATGCAAATTAAGACAACTCTGAGGTACCACTACACACCTGTCAGATTGGCTAAAATGACAGGAAAAGTTAACGATGAATGTTGGAGGGGATGTGGGAAGACTGGGACACTGATGCATTGTTGGTGGAGCTGTGAACGGATCCAACCATTCTGGAGAGCAATTTGGAACTATGCTCAAAGGGTTATCAAACTGTGCATGCCCTTTGACCCAGCAGTGTTTCTATTGGTCTTATATCCCAAAGAAATCATAAAAGAAGGAAAGGGCCCCACATGTGCAAGAATGTTTGTGGCAGCTCTTTTTGTGGTGGCTAGAAACTGGAAACTAAGTGGATGCCCATCAATTGGAGCGTGGCTGAATAAATTATGGTATATGAATGTTATGGAATATCATTGCTCTGCAAGAAACAACCAGCAGGACGATTTCAGAGAGGCCTGGAGAGACTTGCATGCACTGATGCTGAGTGAGATGAGCAGAACCAGGAGATCATTGTACACGGCAACAACAGTACTATATGAGGATCAGTTCTAAGGGACATGACTCTCTTCAACAATGAAATGCTTCAAACCAATTCCAATTGTTCAGTGAAGAAGGCCATATACACCCAGAGAGAGGGATGTGAAATGTGGACCACAACATAACATTTTCATGTTCTCTATTGATGTTTGCTTGCATTGTATTTCCTTTATCGGATTATTCTTTCTTATAGATACGATTTCTCCTGAACAAAAAAATGATGTGTGGTAATAACTATGCATATATTCGATTTAAGTATTCTAACATAATTATCATGTAGTGGATATCCTGCTATCTGGGGGAGGGGTGGGGAATAGGGGGGAAAAATTTGTAACAGAAAGCTTTGTAAAAGTTAATGTTTAGTAATTACCCATACATATGTTTTGCAAATAAAAAGTATTAATAAAAAAAAGAAGCTTGAGACAATAATGCAAGAAATAATTGAAGAAAATTGTCTTTTTTTAATATTTGTAAATCTATCTTAACCTTGGTTGCTTCCCATCCTTTGCCTGTTTTTATGTGGATGACTTCCTAAGAGGTTAGAATATTTAAAATTTTTAATTTTGTTTTATTAGTTTGGACTTTTTAATCGATGTCTATTGATTTTGTTTAAATTTTCTTTTTTTACAATGTAATTGTCAAAAGATTTCTGAGAAAAAATAAAAAAGGAATGATATTATAAACAAATTAGAGGAACATAGGATAGTTTACCTCTCAGATATGTGGAGGAGGAAGGAATTTGTGACCAAAGAAGAACTAGAGATCATTATTGATCACAAAATAGATAATTTTTATTATATTAAATTAAAAAGGTTTTGTACAAACAAAACTAATGCAGACAAGATTAGGAGGGAAGCAATAAATTGGGAAATCATCTTTACATTTAAGGGTTCTGATAAAGGCCTCATTTCTAAAATATATAGAGAATTGTCTCATATTTATAAGAATTCAAGCCATTCTCCAATAGATAAGTGGTCAAAGGATATGAACAGACAATTTTCAGATGATGAAATTAAAACCATTTCTAGTCATATGAAAAGGTGCTCCAAATCACTGTTGATCAGAAATGAAAATTAAGACAACTCTGAGGTACCACTACACGCCTGTCAGATTGGCTAAAATGACAGGAAAAGATAATGACAAATGTTGAAGGGGATGTGGGAAAACTGGGACACTGATACATTGTTGGTGGAACTCTGAACGGATCCAACCATTCCAGAGAGCAATTTGGAACTATGCTCAAAAAGTTATCAAACTGTGCATACCCTTTGACCTAGCAGTGTTTCTATTGGGCCGATATCCCAAAGAAATCATAAAGGAAGGAAAGGGCCCTACATGTGCAAAAATGTTTGTGGTAGCCCTTTTTGTAGTGGCTAGAAACTAGAAACTGAGTGGATGCCCATCAATTGGAGAATGGCTGAATAAATTATGGTATATGAATGTTATGGAATATTATTGTTCTGTAAGAAACGACCAACAGGATGATTTCAGAGAGGCCTGGAGAGACTTGCATGAACTGATGCTGAGTGAAATGAGCAGAACCAGGAGATCATTATACACGGCAACAATAATACTATATGATGATCAATTCTGATGGACATAGCTCTCTTCAACAAGGAAATGTTTCAAACCACTTCCAATTGTTCAGTGAGGAGAGCCATATACACCCAGAGAGAGGGATATGAAATGTGGATCACAACATAACATTTTCATGCTCTCTATTGATATTTGCTTGCATTGGATTTCCCTTCTCAGGTTTTTTTTTCTTGTAGATATGACTTTTCTTGCACAACAAGATAACTGTAAAAATATGTATACACATATTCGATTTGTCAAGTATTTTAACATAATTAACATGTAGTAGACTTCCTGCCATCTAGGGGAGGGGTGGGGACTAGGGAGGAAAAATTTGTAACAGAAAGCTTTGTAAGGGTCAATGTTGAAGGATTTCCCATACATATGTTTTGCAAATAAAAAGCTTTAATAAAAAAAATAATAAAAATTTTAAAATATGTAAAAAAAGTTTTTGTACAAACAAAACTAATGCAGACAAGATTGGAAGGGAATCAATAAAGTGGGAAACATTTTTACATTCAAAGGTTCTGATAAAAGCCTCATTTCTATATATGAGAATTCACTCAAATTTATAAGAATTCAAGCTATTCTCCAATTGATAAATGGTCAAAGGATATGAACAGACAATTTTCAGATGAAGAATATGAAACTCTTTCTAGTCATATGAAAAGGTGCTCCAAATCACTGTTGATCAGAGAAATGCAAATTAAGACAGCTCTAAGGTACCACTACACACTTGTCAGATTGGCTAAAATGACAGGAAAAGATAATGACAAATGTTGGAGGGGATGTGGGAAAGCTGGAACACTAATACATTGTTGGTGGAACTGTGAACAGATCCAGCCATTCTGGAGAGCAATTTGGAGCTATGCTCAAAAAGTTATCCAACTGTGCATACCCTTTGACCCAGCAGCATTTCTATTGGTCTTATATCCCAAAGAAATCATAAAGGAAGGAAAGGGCACCACATGTGCAAGAATGTTTGTGGCAGCCCTTTTTGTAGTGGCTAGAAACTGGAAACTGAATGGATGTCCATCAATTGGAGAATACTGAATAAACTATGGTATATAAATGCCATGGAATATTATTGTTCTGTAAGAAATGACCGACAAGATGATTTCACAGACGCCTGAAGAGACTTGCATGAACTGATGCTAAGTGAAATGAGCAGAACCAGGAGATCATTGTACATGGCAACAACAATACTATATGATCATCAATTCTGATGGACATGTCTCTCTTCAACAATGAAATGTTTCAAACCAGTTCCAATTGTTCAGTGATGAAGAAAGCCATCTACACCCAGAGAGCAACCTGTGGGATCTGAGTGTGGATCATAACATAGCATTTTTACTTTTTCTGTTGCTGTTTGCTTTCATTTTGTTTACTTTCTGTTATTTTTTTCCTTCTTGATCTGATTTTTCTTGTGCAGCAAGATAATTGTATAAATGTGTATACATATATTGGATTTAACATATATTTTAACATACTTAACATGTATTAGACTACCTGCCATCTAGGGGAGTGGGTGGGGGGAAGAAGGGGAAAATTTGGAACAGAAAGTTTTACAAGGGTCAGTGTTGAAAAATTATCCATGCATGTTTTGTAAATAAAATGTTTTTCATAATAACAATAGTAATAATAATGATTTTTCTTGGTGTCTTTATTTCCTCTCAGTTGACTTCTTCAATCACTCTCTCCTCTTTTTTAGATTCATCCCATCAGCCAAAGCCTTTCTTTCAAACTACCCAAATAATGGTAACAATCATAAAAGGACTAATAACTTTTTTCACATATAAATGGTAAATAATATGACCTTATTGAGTTCCTTATAATTAGTCTTTAATGTTAACCTTATATTTCTTCTGTATGTTACATGTGACATTTTCCCTTAGTTCTGCTGATTTTGTCACAAATTCTCCAAAGTCTTTCAGTTCATTAAATAACCAATTTTTTTTCATTCATGATTTCATTCATTCTTAATTTTGCTGGGTAAGTTACACTTAATCATTAATCAAGTTCTTTTACTCTATGCCAAATATATATTATGTATGTAATATACATATTATAAATATAGTATTCTATGACTTATGGTTTTTCAGGATAATAATGGTTAGATCTAATATAATCCATATTGCAGCTCCTTGATACTTGAATTATTTTTTTCTTCTTGTTTGCAATATTTTCTCCTTAACCTGGAAGTTTTGAAACTTGGCTATCATAGTCTTTAAGTTTTCCTCCTGGGATCTCTTTTGGATGGTGATTGGTGGGTTTTTTCTATTTCTGCTTTGTGTTCTTGTTCTAGAACTTCAGGGCAATTTTCCTTGGTAATTTCTTGTAATATTGAAACAATTCTTTTTTTTAAATCATAATTTTCAGGTAGCATGAGTATTTTTATATTATTTATACCCCATGTGTACTCCAAATCAGTTGTTTTTCTGATGAGATATTTCATATTCTCTTCTATTTTTTTTCATTGTTTTGATTTTGTTTTATTTCTTGATGTCCTAGAATGTCATTAGCTTCCCTTTGCCTGATTCTAGTTTTCAACGAATTATTTTCTTCCTTAAGTTTTTGATTCTCTAGTTCTCTAGGTTAACTTCCTTTTTATAATTTCTTGTATCGCTCCTATTTTTTTCTCATTTGTCCTTGATCTCTTTTGTTTGATTTTTTTAAAGATGCCCACAGCTGGCAGGGTCCCTGCCCCTCCACTACATGTTCACCAGACATGTGCTAGCTCCTTCTCCCTGCAGCTGTACCATTTGGAAGCATCTGATCAGCACAGATGTGCTTTGCTCCCTTGAAATCTTCTTCAATCCCTTCAATCTTCTCCTCCTCAGTCTTTGGACCCCCACATTGTCTGTGAGATAAAAGCTCCTGAGGCTGAGTCTGCCTCCCAATCTAGCTCCCAGCTGCCCCCAGGACTTGTTACAAATTCCACAGAGTCATCCTGGAGGTATTTGTCCTTCACTGAGATCGAACCTCTGCTCCTACAGATTGGGTATCTTTCCTGAGGACTTTTTAGATTGTCTTAGGAGGAAAACTGCTTTTCCCTGACTTTTGCTTATTTTCACTGCTCTATATTCTTTCTGCATCAATTTTTCTGTCTTTTTTTGCAGAAGAAATTTCTGAGCCAAAACTTTTCTGACCTACTTCACCATCTTTCCAGAATCCTCTAGTTCCTTTTTTGCTAACATTCCATATTCTAAAATCCTTTCCTGATTTAATACTTTTAGGTTCTAGAGGCTTTTTTTACTCTGTGAAATCAGGGGGAAATGCCCAATTTGAAGACAGGATCTCCACCTCTGCTACTTACTAGCAGTGTGATTTTGGACAAATTCATGGCCTCAGTTTCCCTAAATGTTACATAAGAGGTAACATGTCACAGTAGGTAGAAAGACAGACTACAAAAAGGAAGACTTGCATTCAACATCCATCTCCAGTGTACTGGCTGTATGACCATGGACAGCTAGCCTTACTTCACAGTATCCTAAGACTCTAGTCTCTAAGACTACAAAGTACAAAGATACCCATCTGTATTGATAAAGAAAGTTCTTCACTAGGAACTCCCTAGATGAAATCACAGAATCAGAAACAAAAAAAATGGAATTGAATTATGTCTAAGGCTAGATCCAGCTCTAAGCTGATTGACCTGTGTTTCCATGTTCCATTCCATTCTGTGTCCATTTGTGTTCTCTCCCTTACAACTTTGTCATTCTATGAAAGTAGGATTCTGCTGTGTGATGCAAAGACTGGAGATTAAATTACCAAGAAGGAATCCAAGTCTGAGCCCCAGTGGCCCTAGGTACCTCCATAGATCAACTCTCAAGAAAACTTGGATCCTTCTGTCCTTGTTGGTTACTCCCTCCTAGAATCCACCATCTTAAGAATCTAGAACTTGTGACTGAATCTGGTAGGAAGCAATTTTAATCGGGATAAATGCATAGTCTTATGCTTGGGCTCAAATAATCAATATCAGAAGTTCAAGATAAGAGAGAATGAAGAAATACCATTTTATTTTTAAAATTTATTTCTTTATTTTTAATATCTTTTCTTTTTAAATTGTGATTTCCAAATTTTCTCTCTCCTCACAACTCCTCTACCCACTGAGCAGGCAAGCAAAATGATATCAATTAATTAAATATGAAATTATGCAAAACATTCCATATTAGGCATAACACAATCCAAAAAAAAAAAAAGGCAAATAAATAAATAAATAAATATGTCCAGAAAAAAAATATTTCAATTGATACAGAGTTCATCAGTTCTGTCTCTGGAGGTAGAATGCATTTTTTCATCAGCAATCATTTGAAATTGTCTCAGATCATTGAATTAATTACAGTTGGTCATCATTACAACATGGCAGTTATTGTGCACAAGGATCTCCCAGTTCTTCTCGCTTCACTTTGCATCAGTTTACATAGGTCTTGCAAAATTTTGTTGTTGTGGTTTTTTTTCCTGAAGTCACCCCCCCACCCTGGTCATTTCTTATAACATAATCGAGCTCCATCACAATCATAAGCCAGTTTGTTAATTCCCCAATGGATAAGCATCTTCTCGATTTCCAATGCTTTGCCACTACAAAAAGAGCTGCTATAAATATTTTTGTACATAGAAGTTCCTTTCCTTTTTCTTTGATCTCTTTTAAGTACAGACATAGTAGTAACATTATTGGGTCAAAGTACACAGTTTTATAGCCCTTTGGGCATAGTTAGAAGTTGCTCTCTAGAATGGCTAGCCCAGTTCTTAATTCCACTGACAGTTTATGAGTGTACCTATAGTTCTCATGCCATTCAGTATTTGACATTTCTGTTAGATATAAGGTGGCTCCTCAGAGTTTTTTTGTTTGCGTTTCCCTAATAGTAATTTAGAGCATTTTTTTCATATGATTATAAATAGCTTTGACTTCCTTTTTTTGAAAACTGCCTATTCATATACTTTGATAATTTATCAACTGGAGAAAGGCACCTTATTTTTATAAATGTGACTCATTCCCTACATATTTGAGAAATGAGACTTTTATCAGAGAAACCTGCCATATAATTTATTATATTACTTCATTGTCTATCATGCCTTTTAGCAAAATGCAATTTCTCTAATCATCTCTTTTAATTAGGGCTAATTTTGCTTTTGCTTTGTCTGAGATCATAATTGCTTCCTTTGTTTTTTACTTCAACTGAAACATAATAGGTTCTGCTCTAGTACTTCATTTTAAAACAAGATAGCATTTTTCCAAAGAAAAGATCTGGAGGTTGTCAAGAACTATAAGCTCAATATGAGCCAGAGATAAGCAGCATTCATGGAGGCAGGGTTTCTCAGAAAGAAGAGGTGAAAGTCTGAGAAGCTCAGTGGAGGGCCTTTGGGGAGATGAAGGACCTTCAAAGCTCTCTCATGATGATGAGAATATATAGCCTGGAAGTCTCTTTTGTGTCCATTCTTTCTTATTTTAGGGGAGATGTCTATCCCATTGAGAAATTTGGGAGAATGATCTAGAGAATAAGCCAACAGAAGGTGCAGTAGTGAAGTCCATGTTGAGTTTTGGAACCATCCAACAAAGGAGGGACAACTGAGGAATAATTCAGCAATTTCTTGAAGTTGATGAACTTGGTGGGACCGATGTTATAGAGGAACTGTGTAATCTGAGATTATTCTTCCCAAGGTCTGCGGTGGTATGTGTGTTCCCATGTGTTGAAGAAAGTGCTTTTTCCAAGGCTGAGACCACCTTACTACAGACCAGCTGATGACAAAGCCCCAAAGACTCCAGCCCACAGGCAGGCAATGAGAAGAAACCCATTGAGACCGATGGTCAGAGCACTGTTACAGAGATCTGTCCTACAACAGGTAGCTGGGGAAGTACCATATTCTTCTTGAGCAGGTGGACAGCTGTAAGCACAAGACTTGATGACCCAAGTCTTCTGACCTAGAGGAGCTAAAAACATAAGAAATAATGAGGATGGAACCCTGGACCCCATCCTTCCACAGAAGACACACCATACATACTACACCTGTGTGGAGAACACAATGCAATGAAATTGGAGCCACAAGACATATGCTAGCAAGCTAGAACTGAGGTTAGGACTTAATCGAGATTGAGAGACCAAAAGAAGAGGGAAAGATACCTGGAGAGACTAGAGCTCCATAAAAGCATTAATGGGAGACATTCAGAGGTCTGAAGAGGTGAAGGAGTCATTTTATAAAGCCCCCAGAAGTACCCATTTAGGTCTGTTTCACCTGATCTCTGGAGGTTTATTCTGTAAAATGAAGGAGTTGAATTTGCTCATAGGATCATAGATTTGGACCTAAAAAAGGACCTTTGAGATCACTGAGTCTAACTCTTCATTTCACAGATAGAGAAACTGAGACCCAAGTCAAGTGATTTGCCCAGAGTCATAGAGACAGTAAATATGTCTGATAAAGGACCAGGATGAAGATGAGGAAATTAAGTGATATATCCACATAAGAAATTGGGGAAATAACCTGGATTTCTGGCTGGAGAACCCAGGTCTTCTCATCCCCAATGTCTGTCCTATCACAGCATGATGCAGTGGAAAGAACATTAGATTTAGAATTGATGCAGATAACTGGATTCAGCTCTCAGCTCTACCATTTACTGTAGAATAAAGAAACTGGACTAGAAGGCTGCTAATGTGCCTCCTAGCACTTAATCTATGGTGCTAGAATCCCTTTAGCCATGCTTTCTGTTAACCTGACCAAGGTATCTGTGACTTTAGATGATTTTTAGGGGTCTTCAAGGACTTGATTCTAAGAGATGATCCTTGAAGAGTTTAATTTCAGTTCCCACAGTAAAGGCTAGGGAAAAAGGTAGAGAAAGAAATAGTTTAAGACAGGGACTTCCAGTGCATCAACTTCAGCACCATGTTGATAAAGACCACCTTCCCTAAGAATTAAGCCAATGTATATAATAGGGCAAATGTTTGTCTTGATGTCCTAAGATGATATATTAGAGTTGAAAAATACCTTAGGGGTTATTGAGTCTAGCCCTTTTATTCTGTATATATACTTGCCCAGGGTCACACAGCTAGGAAAGGTTAAGTGTCTGAGACCAGATTTGAACTCAGGTCCTCCTGACTTCAGGGCTGGTGCTCTAACCACTGCACCACCTAGCTGCCCCTCAAACCTACATTTCCTAAAATCAAAACTGGTAGTTTTTTCTGCCTCATTTCCTCATGTATAGAATAAAGAATCTGACTTCTGTGACTTCATCTGTAAAATGGGTATAATCATTTAACTTACCTTATGGTTTCCTTGTGAGCAAATTACACTGTAAACCCTAAAAATCTATAGATGTATAACCTTTTTTTCATTATTAGTCTTTATTAATAGTTATAAATCAAATCCATACTCTCCCTCCCTTCCCCTTGGAACTGGTCCCCAGATAGATACTCACTATCCCACGTGTTTAAGCAATATTTTGTTTGATTGTTACAATCTTTAGGCTTCAGGCAGTCACCAATCCCAATACACTCGTGACACTTCAAGGCCAGGATGATGGAGGCTACAATGGGAGACAAACATGTGAGTCAGAGACTGTCTTGGGGCAACATGGGAACTCAGTGGAGAAAGAACAAGCATCATAACAGCTTCAATACTAGGCTTAGAATCTGAGGAAGACCCCGAAGCCATTAACTCCAACTACTTCAATTTATAGATGAGGAAAAGTGTAGAGGGGTTCAGTAATTTACTGAAAGTCATATAAATTGTAAATATCTGAGGCAAAATTTAAACCCAGATCCTCCGGCTCCACAGTCCATGTTCTTTCTCTATATTGTGATCTCAGTCAGTCAATCAGTTAACAAGAATTTATTAAGTGCTTGCCAGAGTCAGACAATTGGGTATACAAAGAAAAGCCCAATTGGCCCTTGCCTTCAAGAAGTTCAGATTCTAATATGAACTCCAAGGAGGGCTGTAATCTATATCATCAATGATGGGAGTCTTACTACATGAGGGAATGGAAAATGTGTTTTCCTTAAGAGCAGGAATGAAAGTTGGAAGAGAAGTGAGGAAGGTCTGAGTTCAAGTCTAACCTCAAACACTTAATAGTTGTGTTACCCCTGGTTCAAGTCACTTCACTTATCTCCCTCAGTTTTTTCATATGTAAAATAGGAACAATAAGAGTATCTATTTCCTAAGGCTGTTGTAGGAATAAAATAAGAGAATATTTGCAAAATACATTGGAAAGTTTACAATGCTTTATAAATGTTAGCCATTTT
Organism: Myrmecobius fasciatus; assembly: GCA_023553655.1. Lineage (NCBI taxonomy): Eukaryota > Metazoa > Chordata > Mammalia > Dasyuromorphia > Myrmecobiidae > Myrmecobius > Myrmecobius fasciatus. The sequence continues at coordinate 443,263 of JAJPUD010000503.1, forward strand.
TATTTTATCATTATTATAACATTGTTAATATTATGTTATATTAATTATAATTATACATTATTTGTATCTCCAGATCTTAGCACAGTACCTTGAATATGATAGATGTGTAATAAATCCTTGATGAATTGAATTGATAAACTTGACTAAAAATTGAATCAAAATTTATTCAAAAAATTGAATAAAAATGGATTTTTTAAATGATAAAATTGAATGAAGGGCAAATCCTGAAGTTAGAAAGTTATGGACTCCAGTTGTTCCTATGACAAGTACTGGCTATATTATCATGGACAAGATATTGACCCTCTCAGTACCCTCCAAGTAGTTCTCTAGGATTTTCAGTTCTGGCTGAGATGCTCTAACAATGGTGGGAATTTCCACACCAGAAGTTCCCATAGGATGATGGAATGACAGATCCAAACCAAAAAAAAAATTTCCTCAAATTCTGACATTCCATGACAAAGTCTTCATTTTGAGTGGGAAGTGAAGGTGATAATATGATAGCATCTATTGGGAAAGAAGCCATTTGCAAACTGTAAAGTGCTAGCTATAGAAATAGGAGCTGTTAATTTGGTGACCTCTCAAGGCAACCCTCCATTTTTAGTCAGTATAATTGTTAAAGTGCTTCCTTAACATCAAGGGGAAATGTATCTGACTAGCTTTCTCTCCGATCCCTATTCTTCCTGATGCTTTTTGGGGCTCTAGAGAAGACATTTTTTATGAATTCTTTTCAACTGAGTGCTTTACCAACCAAATGGGAAAGAAGCATTAAGAATACTCTCATCTCTGAACTATGAATTTATTTATCTTAGACTGGTAAAAAGAACATTCTCTAGCAAATCAATTCCGAAAGTCTAGGGTTCCATTCTTCCTTTGAATTGATGCTTGAGCTTATCAGGTGACTCCTTCTCTGATCTTCAATTTCATTCAATTTCTATAAAATGAGAAGAGTAAAAACTGGGCAGGAATAAAATGAGCTGACTCAAGTTGGGGGCAGCTGGGGAGGGAGAGCATTCCCTTATCTGGAAATCTCCAAGTAGAAGCTAAATGACCAACTTCTTTATGGGGGACTCTGGAGAAGGGATTCCTGTTCAGTGACAAGTTAATCTAGATATCCTCAAAGATCTTTTCTAATTCTGAAAGTCTATGTCACCTTGCAGGGCACAACAAGGAGAAGGAATGGAACAGGACAACAGATCTAGGGGATTGGGATAAAAAAGCTCCATGGGATACAGAAGTTATGAGGTAGCTGGTGGGCATGGGAGCAGGCAGATGAGGATCAGTGGTTAGAATGGAGAGTATAATATTTGTAAAATACTTAGCACAATACCTAGCATAGTAAGAGCTTATATAAATGCTAGCTATTGTTCTTACATGGTAGGATTTCTCCTTTACTCATCACCCTATAGACCAGGACTTCTTAAACTTTTTCCATTCACTATATCTTTTTGCCTGAGAGATTTTTACAAGACCCCAGGTATAGAAGGTATATAAAATAGGTATATAAATTAAATATTTACTGAGAAAAAATCACAAATAAATTAATTTTAAAACAATTCTTTGTATACATATAAAATATATACATATAAAGAATAAAGCAAATTTGAAAATTGATAAAATGGATGTCCTTGTTTATTTTTACATAAAGAATTCAATCTTGGCAGAATATCTGATATCTTTTACAGCTACCAAATTTTTCTCAACCCCCATGTTCAGTTACACAGTCCCATATGGGGTCACAACCCACAATTTAACAAGGTATGCTCTAGACAACTTCCAGTTTAACAATTTCTTGAGTGTAGTCTCCAGGACAGGATACAATATTCCAACTAGAACCATGGGGCCTCAGTGCCAGTCCTAGACTACCATACCACTAGCTAAATAGCATAGCTACTTTGTGATAGGAACTCACCTCCCTAAAATATGTGCCATCCACCCATTTCCTACATCTCTTACCTTGGTCCAACAGCAGCAGTAGAAGCAAGAGCTGGCACAATTCAGCTTTCATTGTGATCACTGAGTGGAGACTGCCTAACTCTGGGATGGTTTTATACTATATGACCTGGGTTGGTCATCCTTTTTGCTTCCTTTCTTAATAAAAGAATTCTTCAAGGGAGGCTGACTCATAAGGTAAATGGCAAGACTCCTCTCCTTCTTACTAACACCATCTCTGACTCTCCCTAGGTATAACGAACCCAGAGGTCAGAGAAATGACCCTGGATGACATGCTCATCCACTCTCAGAATTGAAAAATATCTTTTCCTCAATTAAACAGTTTATTACAACACTTTTTTATAATTTTGTTTTTGTAATCAAAGTGGTACCATTTTCAAACATTATTATATGAACACTTTAACAAGAACAAACTACTATAAAACCTAACATTTACTTACACCTTTTCTACCAATTGCTTGTAAATTATAATGTCTAAATATATATTCTCGGATAGAGCACCAGCCCTGAAGTCAGGAAGACCTGAGTTCAAATCTGGTCTCAGACACATAACATTCCCTAGCTGTGTGACCCTGGGCAAGTCACTTAACCTCAATTGCCTCAGCAAAAAGCAAAAAGCAAAAATACATATATATATATATATATATTCTCAGTAATAAAGTTACAAAAGTCATAACTTTTAAGTCACACAAGTTTCCTTCAAATACAATGATTAAAAATATAAAAAATAAAATGAGGATTGATCATTACAACTAATTCAGACTTCCTTTATTCAGATTTATTCTTCTTCATCTTATCCATGAATCTTTACAGGTTCATTTCAATTCCAAGAAGTTAACTTGGAATTCTTGTCTCACAAAGCATTCCTCTTCCTTCAGCTTTTCTTAATGGTACTAATACTCTCCCTCTTTCACATCCTTGATCATGTTCTTGGCCACAATCCCAAGTCCTTCTTGTTCTCTGTTTCTCTCTATATAATAATCATCATGAAAAAAAAATCATCATCATCATCATGACAATCTCTATTGTAAGATATATGACATCTGATCTCTTCTCTGGATCTACAGTAGTCCCTCTTTCTTGATTATTCATATCTTCTTGATATAGAAATATAAGATTTGAAATTTTATATCCTGCAAAGAGCTAATAAGCTTTTTGATTATTTAATTAAAGAAATAGGGGGCAGGTAGTTGGTGCAGTGGATAGAGCACCAGCCCTGCAGTCAAGAGTACCTGAGTTCAAATCTGGTCTCAGACACTTAACACTTCTTAGCTATATGACCCTAGGCAAGTCACAACTCCAATTGTAGGAAGGAAGGAAGGAAGGAAGGAAGGAAGGAAGGAAGGAAGGAAGGAAGGAAGGAAGGAAGGAAGGAAGGAAGGAAGGAAGGAAGGAAGGAAGGAAGTCACCTTGTGGTGACTCCTTGTGGAAATGTTGATGAGATATGAGAATATAGCAATTTCTGAGAAACCCTAAGACAATATAGGCTGTCAGAGAACAATCTGTTGATTAGTAAGCCATAGAATCCGTTGATGGGAACTGCTCTACCTGTACCACTCCTCAATTATACCTTTACCTGATCTTTGTTTCTCTTTCCTGTAAAATTGTCTACTTGTTCCTGGCTCTTTGCTAAATTCCTTGGAACTTTAGCCTGCTTCAATTGATGTTACAATTATAATAAATCTTTACCCCTTGGAGACTGGGTGCATTAATTTTTTCACCAAATTCACAACACAAACTTGGGGACCCAATTCTTGTTGGGGTACTTTACGCCTCAACAATGTCACCTTGTGGAAATGCTGCACATGAACTATCTCCTGAAAGGCCAGGTTTACCTGCCTCAGACATTTGTCCTGACTATGTAGTTTTTCTAGATTTCGTTTCAAATTGTTTCAAGAACTGCTTATTAAAAGGAGTCAAACAGGATTCTAACCCTGTAGTTCTTTCTTAGGGAACAGATCCAATAACTTTGTAGAGGATGTTTCAGATCTAATACCAACTGGCCACTAGCAGTTTTTAAGAAACTTGATCTCCAAAATATCATTTACTCCCAAAGAATGGACTACTTCTGTTAATTTTTTATTAGTTGTCCACCATGTAAGATTTTCAATATACAATGCAATTCTCTTTCCAGCATATATACCTTGCTCTCCACACTATTGTTAATTGAAGCCTAAAATTTCAGTTTTTGAAGCTCTTTCAAACTTTTTCTAATTATCATATTCTCTCAGATTTTGATTTGAGGTGTTATGTTAGTAAAGTCTTTTGTGACTTTAAGAGAATCTCTGAATTTTTTCAAATTATGAACCCTAGGGGCAGCTAGGTGGCACAGTGGTTAGAGCACCAGCCCTGAAGTCAGGAGGACCTGAGTTCAAATCTGGTCTCAGACACTTCCTAGCTGTGTGACCCTGGGCAAGTCACTTAACCCCAATTGCCTAAGCAAAAAAAAAAATATGAACCCTAACTCTCAGATACTTCAATATCACCAGTGCTTAGCATAGGACCTTGTACACAGCAACACGCATTGTGTGTTTGTGTGTGTGTATAAAAATATTTATGTATGTATAGATAAATAAATTTTCTTTTTTCTTGAAAGAAAAGCAAATCCCCAAACTAGTCTCTTTTGCTCATAGATAAAGGAAAGTAACCTGCTTGCCCACTTGGATTCTTCCCCAGGAAAAACGTTGATGATTGCAATTATCACCATTATGCAGTATGTTCAATTGACAATAAATAAAATTGCTAAATAGAAATTATACAATAAATATAATTGCTGCTTTAAATAAATAAGTTGAGGTCTTTCCCAGGTCTCAGTTTATGGAGGCTATGTCCATTCTGTTATTAAGGGCTAGGTAAGAACTGAAACAAAAAGTGACCCAATTTTCCATGCCAAAGAGAGGGGAAGACCTTCAGAATTTCTGGCCAGAACAGAAAACAATTGTTATTTACATTCAAAGTGAGCCATTTGAAATCTAAAACATAAACCACAGAGGATTTGTGCTGCACCTATTTTTGGTTATTTAATGAGAGCAAGAATTGTTTGAGTTTTTAAATGTAATTAAGTAGCTCTATTTAAAACACAATTGGCTTTTTAAAATTCTGTTTTAAAGAGATTTTTCAAGTAATCAAAACTGAAAACTCTGTAGAAGGAGGAGGAAGAGAAAAAGAGCTAGAAGAATAACAAGAAGAGCTAGAAGAAGGAGGAGGGGGAGGAAAAAACTAAGAGAAGAAAAAAAGAACTAGGAGAAAGACTTAGAGGAGAAGGTGAAGAAGAAGAAAAGAAGAAGAAGAAGAAGAAGAAGAAGAAGAAGAAGAAGAAGAAGAA
>JAJPUD010000503.1:448547-502013 GCA_023553655.1 Myrmecobius fasciatus
GAAGAAGAAGAAGAAGAAGAAGAAGAAGAAGAAGAAGAAGAAGAAGAGGAAGAAGATGAGAAATTAATAACAATTTAATTTAGTTTCCACAGTTATGAAAATTAAGCTGGAGAAATGAAACTTAAATTAGAAAATTGAAAACCCACAAAAGAATGTAATCAGGCATGAAGGTTTCTGATCTTAACTTTGCCTCCTCAGGTTTTCTTCCCCCATAAGAATATAAGATTGTTTTAGGGAAGACAATGACCTGTCTAGATAGTGAGTCCAGGAATTTCCTGGCCTAATGAATAACAGGTGTTATTATTATCTCTTTCATAAGACATTGGTGAGCTCAGAGGTTATCTTGTACAAATGATTCATTTTGCATAATGTCCTAGACCCAATTCTTCTTCCTTCAGAGCATCTCTTAATCTATCACTTGGTAAACTTTACCAATAAATATAAATTTGTTGGTTATTATTGTTGTCTAAGACTTCTCCTGGCTCAAAAATTTTGTGTTCTCTGATCCCTGAGCTGTTCATACAACTGGTAGTAAGCAAAATTACAAAGGTGTTGTTACAATACTACCTTTGATTCACACAAAGGACATCAAAAAGTAACACTGGCCATCTTGGAAAGGGAGACATGCTATTTATTCTCCCTCAATTCCATTAAATTGTCATCCTGATATCTAAGTTGCCTTTTGGTCTTAAGAAAGAACAGCTCTTGGTGAGGACTTTTTCCAGACTTACTCTGTTTTCCATTCAGTGTAGTAGCTTCTTGGTTTGCCCTTCATAATCTGTCTTGATGACATTCATATTCAAACCAGATAAAAGTGAAATTTCCAGACCTGCTGGTATTGCAGAAGTAAGACAAGCTGCTGAGGACCTCTGGGGAGGGTAAGGGCAGGCATCCAGATCTATAAACACAGAGCATAGAGCCCTGATGTCCTTTTTATCTCTGTTGTGTCCCTCCTTTCATACTTTTAGTGGAATGAGATTGCAGATGACTATCACACATTGTGATCTTTGAAAGATCAGGAGAACAAGCTACCAAAAGATCCAGAAATGGAGTCCAGGCTGAGTCCAAATTTGTTGGGGTAGAAACAACAAGAACTAACCTGAGTATTTCTATGGGGTCTTTGCTGGGTTCCAGGTCTACTATATCTCAGTCTCTTCCCAACTGGCTCCAGGAGGAGAGGAGTAAGTCCTACTTTCCCTAAGGCTGAGCCCAGTCTGCTACAGACCAGTTCATGACAGGACCTCAGATACTCCAGACCATAGGCAGATGATAAGGAGCCCCTTACAGCTAATGGTCAGTGCACTGCTACAGGGACCTGTCCAACAACAGGAAACTGGAAGAGGACCATATTATTCTTGAGCATGTAGACTACTACAAGCGTAAGACTTGATGGTCCAAGTGTCCTCACCAGGAGGAACTAAAAACATAAGAAAGAATGAAGTTCTTGGTACATGTAAGGATGGAGGGGCTAGAGCTCCATCATGCATTAATGGAAGATATTTAGAGATTTGAAGGGTGAAGGAGTCATTTTATGAAGGACTCAGAAGTGCCCATCTAGATCTGTTTTACCTGATCTCAGATGTATAATCAATGAAGATGAATTTACTCATAGGGTCATAGATTTAGAGCCTAGAAGGGATCTTTCAAATCATTGAGTCCAACTCCCTCATTTTATAGGGGGAGAAACTGAAACCCTTGAAATTGTAAACATCAAGAGACCAATAAAAGGTGAAAAGGGCCTAAACTGGGGTCATTGTGCTGAGAATGCAGAGAAGGACAATTTCTGAAACCTGGGGGCCCAGGCAAGTGGTGATGCACTCAATCCATAAGGGGAAGTTAGAAGAAGTAGAAATTTTATTTAAAGGGAAGGATTTCATTCACATCACTGAGAAGATTTCAGGGGAAGAAAAAAAAAGAATAATGGAGGTGCCCTCCACAGAAACTAAACAATTAGGAGGAGAGGGGGTATTTGGGGAAGTTGTACAGGAAATCAGAAAATGGGAGTTCTAATCCCTGGCTATGGCATTTACTGTCTGGAAGGCTTTGGGCACATCACTTCATCTCTCTAGGTCTTGGTTTTCTCATATATAAAACGAGGTGGTTAGAGAAGGGGACATTGAGGGTCCCTTCCAGACCTAACTCAGACCTTATAGTACTCTAGTTAACACCCAGGCCTGGACCCTCAGCCCCCTGATTCTGGGCCTAAGACTTTCTATTAAGACAATAGGAAAGATTAATCATTTGTTCAAAATAACCTCTGCACTCCTTTCCAGGTTACCACCATCTTAGGAAAGGGATAAGAATTATATTTGTAATTTCATTAGGACAGGAAATTTCTGGGCTCTCTACCAATGTAGGTTGGCACCTTCTCTACAACAAAGTATTAGGAAATTCCCCAGAGCACTGAGAGAGACATGTCTAGGGTCATACAGCAAGTATGTGGAGAAAAGAATGGGGATCAACTTCAACTTTCAGGGCCTTCTCTTGATCTAGCACTTGATAAACCTTATAACCCAATATAAATTTGTTGGTTATTATCACTACTCCTGACCAAAATTTTATGTTCTTTCATACCAAAGTTCTTTATACCACTTCTAAGAAACAAAATTACAAGCATGTTGCTACAATAATAATTTGATTTACCCAAAGAACACCAAAAAATGACACTGGCCATCTTGCAAAGAGAGACATGCTAGTCTTCCCTCAAGTCTATTAGCTTGTCATTCATGCATTTAAATTGCCCTTTGGATTCCTTAAGAAAGAACCGCTCCTGGTGGGGATTCTTTCCAGACTTACTGACTCTGTTTTCCACTCATTCTGGCAGCTTCTTGGCTTGCCCTTCATAATCTGTCTTGACGACTGTCACTTCCTTGCCAGATAAAAGTAAAGTTTCCAGACTTACTGGTATTGCAGAAGTAGGACAAGCTGCTGAGGGCATCTCCAATATCATTCCACTAAAAGTATAAAAGAATGGACAGAACAGAGAAAGAAATGACATCAAGGTTCATTGTCACTGTAGATCTAGGTGAAGACCCTGCCCTAAGGTCCTCCAAGACAAAGTACAATTGCTCTTTCACAGGACAGCTTCTCAGATACTTTACCAATCAATATAAATCTGTTGGCTATTACTGTTCTCTAAGATCTCTCCTGGCTCAAAAATTTTATGTTCTCTGATCCATGAGCTGTTCATACAACTGGTAGTAAGCAAAATTACAAAGGTGTTAGAATACTACCTTTGATTCATTTACTGACAAATAAATTTGGGGTGTTTTTTAAAATATTACCTGGGTTTCCCCCTGGCTCCCTCTTCCTATTCCCTTCCCTATAGAATCCCAGATACTTTAAAAGACAGAAATACTTCCATTCCCCTCCCCACCAAGTCTTCTCCAACTTTTTCTGAATCTGTATGTTCCTCCAACAAGACCTATTTCTTGGCTCCAGGCATACCTGAAATGCTCTCTCTCCTAATCTCTACCTCCTGGCTTCCTGACATCCTTCAAGTCCTAGCTAAAATATCACCTACAAAAAGCCCTTTCCAATTTCTCTTTTATATTTATTAATTTATGAAATGAAACAAGCATTTCCATAACATGGTCAAATAAAAAAGATATGTATATATGTAAAGTCATTCTCTATATACTTCTATTTATTATTTCTTTCTGTGGACACAGAATCTTCCTTCATATGCTCTTTGTAATTAATTTGGATATTTATAATAAGCAAAATTACTAAGTCACTTAAAATTTCCTTTAAAACAATATTGATGTTACTATAAGCAATGTTCTCTTGGTTCTGCTCATTTCACTCTTCATATTTCATGCAAATCTATCAATGTTCTAAAATCAACCAGCTCATCCTTTCTTATAGCAGAGAATTCTAATCATACCACAACTGTTCAGCCATTCCTCAAATAATGGGAAATTTTGCAGTTTCCATTTCTTTTTTTTCAAAGCTATTTTATTTTTTCCAAATACATGTAAAGATAGTTTTCAACATTCATTTTTGTAAGATTTTGTATTCCAAATGTTTCTCCCTCCCTCCCTTACCTCCCTCTTTTTAAAAAAGAAAATAATCTAATATAGGTTAAACATGTACAATTCTTTTAAACATATTTCTATATTTCTTATATTGTACAAGAAAAATCAGACCATAAAGGGAAAAAAAACATGAGAAAGAAAAACATATACCCATTTTCAGTGTCCATAATTCTCTCTCTGGATGTGTATGGCCACAATTTCCATTTCTTTACTAAGTCACAGTTGTTTGTCTTTCCCACCTTAAATTGTGAACTCCCTGAAGGCAGGTAAACTGTCTTGTGCTTTTCTTAGTATCCATAAGGCTTCCCACAGCACCTGGCACATGATAGGTATTTAATAAATGCTAGCTAACCAGTTGATTAACTCCTCTCAGGGCAAAAAAAATCTTCATTTCTGTCAGTTGATTTTCATAAAACCTGATCTCCAATCCTCTCATCATCCTGACCACATCCTCCTCAAAATGAACTCCATCTTGACCATGTTCTTATTCAAACAGTATTCAGAAACACAATACTTTAGAGGTAATCTGGCCATAGCAGAGTCCACCAAGAATAGTCCTTTGTAATTCAGGACATTTCATCTCTTCTGTTTGTAAATAATTTTACTGACAAATAAATTTGGGGTGTTTTTAAAATATTACCTGGGTTTCCCCCTGGCTCCCTCTTCCTACTCCCTTCCCTATAGAATCCCTGATAACAAAGTTATCCCCCTAACAAATGATTTTTTTTCAAAGAAAGAAAAAAAGAAAATTCAGCAAAAACTGAAAATGACTCTATGTCTCTTAACATAGACTAAGATCATCATCACTTTTTGGCTTCTATGGTACACTATCCAACACCCTGTTGTGCCATTTACTCATTGTGTTATCTTGGATGAGTCAATCTAAGAATGATTAATAAGGGTACTCCCTTTCTGCTCAGTCTATGTTCAAAATTTCCTCTTGCTCTAATATTTTTAGCCTCAAATGTCTCTTGAGATACTTTGTAAAATCATGGAAAAGTGTTCAATTTGGAGACAGGATCTCCATCTCTGCTACTTACTATCTTTGTGATTTTGGACAAGTTCATGATCTCAGTTTCCTCAGATGTTAAATAAGAGGCAGCACATCATTATTGGTAGAAAGACATCTCTAGAGAAATCATCTTTACACTTAATGGTTCTGATAAAGGCCTCATTTCTAAAATATATAGAGAATTGTCTCATATATATAAGAATTCAAGCCACTCTTCAATAGATAAGTGGTCAAGGGATATGAACAGACAATTTTCAGATGATGAAATTAAAACCATCTCTAGTCATATGAAAAGTTGCTCCAAATCACTATTGATCAGAGAAATGCAAATTAAGACAACTCTGAGGTACCACTACACACCTGTCAGATTGGCTAAAATGACAGGAAAAGATAACGATGAATGTTGGAGGGGATGTGGGAAAACTGGGACACTAATACATTGTTGGTGGAACTGTGAAGGGATCCAACCATTCTGGAGAGCAATTTGGAACTATGCTCAAAAAGTTATCAAACTGTGCATACTCTTGGACTCAGCAGTGTTTCTATTGGGCTTATATCCCAAAGAGATCTTAGAGGAGGGAAAGGGACCCACATGTGCAAGAATGTTTGTGGCAGCCCTTTTCGTAGTGGCTAGAAACTGGAAACTGAATGGATGCCCATCAATTGGAGAATGGCTGAATAAATTATGGTATATGAATGTTATGGAATATTATTGCTCTGTAAGAAACGACCAGCAGGACGATTTCAGAGAGGCCTGGAGGGACTTGCATGAACTGATGCTGAGTGAAACGAGCAGAACCAGGAGATCATCATACACAGCAACAACAGTATTACATGATGATCAATTCTGATGGACATGGCTCTCTGCAACAAAGAATTGTCTCAAACCAGTTCCAACTGTTCACTGAAGAAAACCATATACACCCAGAGAGAGGGATATGAAATATGGACCACAACATAACATTTTCATGATCTCTATTGACATTTGCTTGCATTGTGTTGCCTTTCTCTGATTTTCCTTTTTTTCTTGTAGATAGGATTTTTCTTGCATAACTTGTCAAGCATTTCAACATTATTAACATGTAGTGGACTTCCTGCCATCTAGGGGAGGGGAGGGAACTGGGGGTAAAATTTGTAATGGAAAGCTTTGTAAAGATCAATGCTGGGGAACTACCCATACCTATGTTATACAAGTAAAAAGCTTTAATAAAAAAAAAAGACATCCCTAGATCCTGTGTTCACCATCCATCTCCCATGTCCTACAATGTTCACTATGCATCTCTCTAAGGCATCTCTTTAAGATTGTAAATTTTAGAGTGTCCATCTGCACTGATAAAGGGAGTTCTTCACCAGGAGCTTTTGCTGAGTTAATTTAGTCATGTTCAACTCTTCATGACCCTCTTTTGGGATTTTCCTAGCAAAGATACTGGAATGGTTCACCATTTCCTTCTCCAGCTCATTTTAGAGATGAGGAACTGAATTCAACGAACTGGATCAAGTGACTTATCCAAGGTTATGCAGCTAATAAATGTTAGAAATTAGATTTGAACTCATGAAGATGAGTCTTCCTCATTCCAAACCCAGGATAAATATAAAGTCTTATTCATGGATATAAAGAATCAATATCATGAATTCAAGATAATAGAGGAATAATGAGATAGGATTTTTCTTTTTTAAACATCATTATTTTTAACATTCTTTTTAAAAAATTCTAAGTTCCAAATTCTTTCCCTCCCTCTCATTATTTCCTTAACTACAAGGAAGGCAAGAAAAAAATGGTATCAATTAATTAAATGTGAAATCATGCAAAACATATTCCCATATTAGCCATATTGTAACAAAAAAACAAATAAATAAATCCAGAAAATTATAATTCAATTTGTATTTAGAGTTCATCAGTTCTCTCTCTGGAGACAGATAACATTTTTTCATCATTGTACCTCAGATCATTGTATTAATCACAATTAATCATTACAGCATTACATCATTTTAATTGCTATCATCATGTACAATGATCTCCCAGCTCTTCTCATTTAATTTTGCCAATGCAAAAGTTCACATTGAACTTGCCATGTTTTTCTGAAGCCACCCTTTTATCATTGCTGATGGCACAATAATTCATCACAATCACATGTCATAACTTGTTCAGCCATTCCCCAATTGATGAGCAGCTCCTCAATTTTAATCCTTTGTCACCACAAAATGGTTGTTACAAATATTTTTGCACATATAAGTCTTTTTCCTTTTTTCTTTGATCTCTTTCAGGTACAGAGTTAGTAGTGGTATTGCTGAATCAAAGGGTGGCATAGTTCTATAGCACTTTGGGCATAGTTCCAAGTTGCTCTCCAACTTAACTCTACCAACAGTTGATTAATTTACCTATTTTTCCTCATTCCCTCCCCCATTTGTCATTTCTGACAGGTGTGAAGTCGTACTTCAGAATTGTTTTAATTTCCATTTCTTTAATCAATGCTTATTTAGAGTATTTTTTCATAGGATTATAAACAACTTTGATTTCTTTTTTTAACTTTTGATCATTTATCAAAGGGGATGAATCTTATTTTTATAAATAAATGAGGAATGAAGCCTTTGTCAGAGAAACTTGCTATAAAAAATTTTATATTGCTTCATTATTTAGCATACTTTTAAGCAAAATGTAGTTTCTCTGATTATCTCTTCTAATTAAGTCTAATATTGATTTTGTTTTGTCTGAGATCATGATTGCTACCCCTGCCTTTTTTTTACGTCAGCTGAAGCATAATGGATTTTGCCCTAGTACTTTAGTTTAACTATATTGCATTTTTTGAAGAAAAGATCTGGAAGTTGTCATGAACTAAAGGTTCAACATGAGTCAGACGTGTAATATGGTAGCCAAAGCAAACTGTGATGTTAGGCTGCATATGGTTTCTAGGAATCAAGAGATAAAAGTCTTTATTTTGTCCTGGTCAGACCTCATCTGCCATAGTAAGTTTGGTTTAGAGCATGACATCTCAGGAAGACATCAGCAAGCAAAAGATCATGCTGAACAGGACCAACCGGGATGGTGAAGGGTCTTGGGAATACATGGCAGCTGATTGAAGAAAATGGGGATATTTAGCCTAGAAAAACTAAAAGAATATACAGGGGAACAAAATTTCTGTGTTCAAACCAGAACTGAAGTAGCTAGGTGTTTCAGTGCATAAAGAACTGAATCTAGGAGGGTCAGGAAGGCCTGAGTTTAAAATCTAACCTCAGATACTTACATGCTATGTGACTCTGAGTAAGTCACTTCTATCTGCCTCAGTTTTCTTATCTGTAATATGGGGATGGATAATAATAGAACCTACTTTAAGAGATTATTGTGAAGACTTAATGAAATTATATTTGTAAATGTTTAGGACTTAGGCACTTTACAAATGTTTATTTCCTGTGTGAAACATAATAGGAACTTAATAAATATTCCCTCCTTCCTTCCTTTAATAGATTTCCCTCTTTCCTTTCTTTAAGTATTTTGAAAGGTTAATCAGAATTCTGTTTGTTCAATTTAGAGCACAGGTAAATGGGTAAAAGCAGGAAGGGTAAAAGTTTCAAACAGATGAATTTTAATTTGGGTATCAGGAAGAACTTCCAAACAATTAGAGCTATAAGAATAATAATAACTAGAATTTTTATAGTGCTTCAAGATTTGTTAAAGTCCTTTATATATGTTATATATGTTAACCCATTTGATCCTTACAGTAGTCTTGAGATTAGGTGCTATTATTATCTCCTTTTGACAAATGAGGAATTGAGGCAGAGAAAAGTTAATTGACTTGCCTAAGTAACATAATTATTGAGTATCTATGGCAGGATCTGAACTCATGTATTGTTGATTCTAGGTCCCACTCTATGTTCACTCTCCTCTCCCAAAGTACTCTGGGTTATCTCCAGAGATAATGAGTCCCAACTTATTAGAGATATTCAAGTAGATGTTGGATGATCATTTATTTGGTACATTATAATGGGGGTCTTTTTTTTAATCTATGAACTGAATTCAGTAACTGTTGAAGTGCTTTCCAAACTCTGAAATCCTGCTATTCTATGATTCTGCCTTAGACTCACATTGTGACTGTGACCAAGTCCTTTCTCCCTTGATAAAAAAAAAGATGAGTAGCTTTGACTAAATAGCCCCTCAAGGTGAGAAACAATACAGATCAATAGAAATAATTGTGGATCTGGGATCAGAATACTCCATGGATTTGAATCTCTCTCTATTTCTTAGGTAGAGTCAGAGTAAGACAGAGATTGGATCTAATTTTCTTCCTCTTTAAAATGAAGCAAATGATCTCCAAGTATCTAAATGCTATGACTCTATGGTCCAAGGCCAAGTCAGAAATATGGACCATTTGCACTTGAGTCACCAACTGCCCCACCCACAATCATAAATGGGAGTAGTTGAGGGGAAGAGAACCCAAGGAGACACCCATTCCCTAGCCCAGCCTGGCCATTGCTAGGGCCCTTCTCTGCCACACCAGACAGTTCTGGGGAAAGTCAAAATTTTAAAAAAATTGTACTTGCTTGAAATAATATAATTTTTCCTGGGACATTGAACTCTCTTTGGGACCAAGAGAAAAGAAGCTGTTAAGCAAGAAAAAAGAAAAAAATAATATGGGAAAGTTGTAGTCTGGATACAATGCAATATAACAGAAAAATCAATGGATTCCAAGCCTGAGGATCTGGGTTCAAATTTTCAATCATTTGGGTGATGTTGGACAACTCAGTTGAATTCTCTTGACTTCAGTTTTCTTATCTGTAAAATGACAGCTTTTGAGTAGATAATTCTGTCCTAACTCTAAATTTAGTAATGTCATGATGATTCACTGGTGTCTATGAGTATGGGTATATAAAATGTGCTAAGGAGATAAATAAATAACAACAAAGGTGTGTCTGTGTGAGTTGTCTGTATATGTGTGTGCATGTGTATGGACCAGAGTACAGGAAGAAAAGTAGAGTGAGTAGAGACCTAGTGAAAAAATAGAGAGAGGAAGATTTTAATTCCATATAACAACAATAGCAGTTACATAATACTTTAGAGTTTCAAAGTAAATTTCAAATGTTTACTTTTTTGATGTTGACATTGACCCTGTGAGTTAAGGACTATTTTTATTTCTGTTCTCCAGATGAGGAAACTGAAGCACAGGGAGGTTGTGATTTGAGCATGATCACACAACTAGAAAAAGAAATAGAGGGAATAATCATGCATATTATTATCATATATTTATACATTACAAATTATAATAATACATAATATAATATATAATTGTCATATATTATATTTACATGGTGCCTACTATATGTCAGGCACTGTGCTAAGGGCTTCACAAATATCTTATTTGCTCCCTACAAGGACACTACTATTATTATACCCATTTTAGAGCTAAGGAATCTAAACCAAAAAGTTTAAATGATTTACTCATAATCCTATCATTAATATCATTAGGTCTTCCTTTTTCCAAGTCCAGATCTCTACCCACTGAATGACTTAGTTATCTACTAGTGAATGTCTGAAATGGGATTTAAAACTCAGATTTTCTTCATTCCATGCCTTGTGTGCTATTCACTCTGCCACCCTAGCTGCCAACTGTGTTACCCACCTCCCAAGGAAAAACTTCCTAATAATTAGAGCTGGTTAAGAGTGAAATGTATATCTTTAAATGCTAAGTGTTGTCTTATTGTAAAGCTTGAAGCAGAGCTTCAATGATACTTGCCAGGAAGCCTATAAGAAAACGTGTTCACATAGTAGCTGGAATGAATGGCTTCTAATGTCCTTTCCAAATCTAGCTTTCAAGTGTGTGATTGGACTGTCAATGTGATTGAAGTCAAGTAAATGAGTCCCAATGTTCCTCCTGCTTTCATTCTCCTCACCCTATCATCTTAGAACACCTTCTTCCAAACACCATTCTACAGTACCCCTCTTCCTAGATGCCTACCTGGATGTTTTCCAACTCTGACTAGTCCTAAAGCTAATTTTACCTTTTTCTAACATTTTTTCTACCCAAGATGAATGTAGAAAGCTCCTCAGACCTTCATTTCTCAAATCTTTGCATTCTGTGCTGCAATATTATAGAATATTCCTCACACCCTATAGAGCCTCCCTAAGTGCAAGTTTCATTAGAACTATCAATACAAACCACTATACTTGCTTATTATCATTAAATTTAATAGTATTAAATGAATAACTATTAGTAATAATAGTATTTTGTTAATAATAATTAACAGCCAATAGTATCAAATTAATAATTATTACATTTAAATTAACTTAATTTCAATGCATAAAGTATCACCACTTTTTTTGGTTCCTACCTTTCAGTCTACATTAATTACAGTTCTTTGACCATTCATTCTTATTTACTTTTCATCATATGGTCATAGTTACCCTATACTCCATTTTTCTGTTCACTTTACATTATTCTATAAAGGCAGTTTAAGATTTCTTATATATTCCTCATATTTGTCCATTTTAATTGTTTTATGGTGTGCCATTGCATTAATGTACCAAAATCTGTTTAACCTTTCCCCTTTTTGGACATTTAGGTTGCTTTCACTTATTTTTTAATTACTGTTATGAAAATCTTTGAACAAATAACTTTTTGTTTTTCTTTTTTAGGATAATGTCATAGTATATTCCTAACAATGAAATTACTGGATAAGAATATAGGATTATGTTTGTAGCCTTTGCAGTGTACTGCTCAAATGCAGAATGATTCCAAAGTTTACAGTTTCAATAAAAACCAATGAGTGTACTTGTTTCTCCACAACCCCGTGATCATTAAATTTTCTTGCCTTCAATTATTTTTGCCAAATGAGCTATGACTTCACCTCAGAATGGGACTTTTCTGAATGCAAATAATGCCTCTTCCAGTCCAATCATCCCTCTTCCTCCTCCTTCCCTTCCCCCATCTCAGCTCCTGCCTATGAAATTCTAGACTGTAATAGAGGAGAATTAGCATTATAGTTCCAAGAACCAGCCCTTAATATCACTAATTATTTCCAAACCATGTCACCATGCAGGCACCCTCCCCTGCTGGCTTTCTAGCTTCCCTCATGCATCTTATTACATTCCTTGAGGACAGGAGGTATTTTTCTTGTTCATATTTTTATCTGCATGTGCTTGATACATAGTAATCACTTATTAAATGATTTATCATTCCTGCATTCACAATAAGTACTGTATCTTGTCTTTTAGATCTTAAGCCAGGAATTATGCACTCCATTGTAACAAAGACTCCCTAAGACAGGAACTCATTTCTTCTTTTTTATGATATTAAATATTCCCAGTCCTTTACTACTGAAATTTCAATTCTTGATTCCTAAGATTGCTCCCATATTTTGCTTAACATCAGAGGTCAAAGTTTCCTGGAAACTTAGCCAAGAATCCTATAATGATCTCTTCCTATCCCATCTTCATTTGTTCCTTCTAGGAATGGTCATAAAAGGATTTTCTACAGATTTAATAAGATTTCTTCTTAGGTAAGGGGCAGTTAAGCTGCTAGGTCTGGAGCCAGAAAGATTCTTTTTCCTGATTTCAAATCCAGATTCTCTTTCTTGATTTCAAATCAAGGAATAGACTCTTGCTAGCTGTATGACTCTGGGCAAGGCATCAAATCTATTTGCCTCAATTTCCTTATCTATGAAATGACAAATCCCTCTGGTATCTTTGCCAAGAAAATCCCAAAAGGGGTCACATAGAAACGACTAAACAACAACTCCTTTGGACCTCGATTATTTCATAAATAGGAGTTAGTTGCCAGGGAAGGGACAGGATAAGGGACAAACTGGGAACTTAAAAAAAAAAAGTTTATGTTTTACTGATTGAGGACAAAGTCCCACCACCCCACCCCCTAAGAATCATAGGAATATCAGTGCTGGAGAGACCTTTGAACAGAATGACATCTCTGAAAGCCAGTATTTCCCCCGTGTCAATCTCTATCGGGTGTGTACAGGTGTTCAGGGAAGAACAGGACCTCTAGTGTGACAGCTGCTGAGCCCCTTCCAGGGCTGCTTTCCACTTTGAGTATTCACCTGGCACTCAGCTCTCGTGTACAGCAGCCACTATCCAGGAAAACCATCTTAGTAAGAAAGCTTAAAGGTAACAGGTCAGTGAGTCAGGAGAGTTGTATCTCAAGCATGTGTGAACACTTTGTCCCAATGGATCATGGAAGCATAAGAAGGCACTATGGAATTCTTAGAGCCTGGTCAGACGATATAGAAACTAAGGTCATCCCCTGCATTCTGAGCCTTTGCCAGTCATCTTGACTTTTGTCTTACTACTGGACTCTGATGACTAGTGGAGAATGAAACTGATGACTTTATGAAATTCTGCCTCACTTAAATCCAATTTATGCATAAATCAAAAGACATCACCCATACCATTTTGTTATTTTTACATTCTTCAGAGTCTTATGACAATAGGCAAGTGAGGAAGCAGTATGAATACAGGGAGAGCTATAATCTGAATGAAGCAACAATGAGATTTGGCAGGCCCCTGCGTGTCTGACTAGCCTTTTAAAGGACCATACTGTTTACTTCCTGGCATGTGAAAAGGGCTAGAAAAGTGCCCTATAAATTGACTAACACTAGCCTGCTTGCCACATCATGCAGAGATCCTACCTTGTGACTAAAACATAAAACAAATGAATAAATGTACAAAAACTTATGCACAGATGGTTCCATTTACCATCATTACATGAAATGTGCATACACACTCCTTATTTTTGTTTTCAAACCTTCCCTGCTTCTAAATTTCCCCATTACTGCCCAGGGCACCACCAATTTCCCAGTCAAACAGGCTCACAACCTTGGTATCATTTTTAATTTCTCACTTGAAATCATTTGAAAGTTTATTTGTAGGCAGAAGGGACAGAATCAGTAGATTAAGGAGAGATTGGAGATGGGTTGGTTCTCATTCTCGAAGAGGACCAAAATGACATTGCCATGTCAGGGTCAAGGTATCGCATGTCTGACTGTGCCTGATCAGACCCATATGTACTCAGAAGGATTGGGCACAAATATTCTGTATGATCATTTGGAATAGAGATGTCTCTAATTGTGCACATCTCCTGTTTCATTTGCGCTACAGTGATTTTGTTTTGCTCAAAAAACACAGCATCTAGCATCATGTTGGATGGTCCTATACCAGTGTCTCCCCCAAGCTCTTCAGAGAGAACTTGAGAGTGTCCTTGGATTGCTTCTTCTGGCATCTAGGTGAGTTCTGGCTTAGTGTGAGTTCTCCATAAAACAATCTTTTAGATAAATATACATTTGACATTTGAACAATGTGGCCAGCTCATCAGGAGGTGCACTATCTGCAGTAGAATTTGAATTCTTGGCAGTTCAGCTTGAAAAAGGAGCTCAGTGTCCAGTATCTTATCTCACCAGATGATCTTCAGAATCTTCCTAAGACAATTCAAATGGAAACGATTCAGTTTTTTGACTTGGTGCTAGACTGTCCAAGTTTGACAAGCACACAACAATGAGGTCCAGCACAATGGCTATGTAGAGCTTTAGTTTGGTAGGCAGTCTAATACCTCTTCTTTCTCACACTTTCTTTAACAACCTCTGAAACACTGAATTGTCGATGCATGTGTCAGCTTTAGCATCTATATATACATCCCTGGAAAGTATACTGTCAAGGTAAGTGAATTTATTCACATCATTCAATATTTCTCCATTTGCAGTAACTGAATTTCCTCACATCAATGATGTGGTGCTGGCTGATGGAGAACTTCAATTTTCTCAGTGTAGACTATTACTATAATTCAGACTAAGAGATTTCATTGAGTGAACAATCATCTGCAAAAAAAAAGTAGTGCACCAACTTTCCCTAGCCTTTTCATGTTAAATAATTTACTTTCAGAGCAACAGCTGATCTTGATGCCAGTTTTGTCTTCATTGAAAGCATATGACAACATCATTGAAAAGATCATGCTAAAAAGCATTGGAGCAAGCACACAGTTTTATTTCACTCAAGAGCATTGTCCATTATCCAGAACCAAAGCAAGCATCCCATAATTTAACTGGCATACAATACTGATGAACTTCTCCAGGCAACCAAATTTTGTTGTGACCTTCCATAAGCACTCACAACCAGTATCAAAGGCTTTGGTCAGATTACCAAAAATTGTATACAGACCTCTGTTCTGCTCGTGGAATTTTTCCTAGAATTGTCAAGCAACAAACATCATATCGACCATTCCTTAGCCCCTTCTAAAGCCATTCTTGGGTAGATGACTATCTTCCAGCTGAAGAATCAGCCTATTAAGGAGTCTGGCAAAAATTTTTCTAGCAATGATTAAGAGAGACGTTCCTGTGATCGTCACACCTATTTATTTTTCCTTTATAGTGTTGGGCCATGGAGGCAGTCTTAAACTCCTGGGGAAGAACCTCTTCTTGCCATAAAAACCAGAAGATTTCAATTAGCTTAGGTGGTGTAGTGGAGAAAGTGCTGGGCTTGGTAGCAGGACAATTCATATTTCTGAGTTCAAATCTGACCTAAGAAATTTCTTAGATGTGTGATTCCTGACAAACCACTTAACCTTGTTTACCAAAGCTAGAAAGGAAGAGCATCTTTAAAATGAATTGAAGAAAGAAATGGCAAACCACTGCCACATTTTTGCCAACAAAATTCCAAATCAGATGATGAAGAGTTGACTGTGACAGAAACAACTAAAGAACAACAAATGATTCCTAAAAGAGAAAAATTAAATTATTCAAATTAAAAATGAAATAGGAAAATTCATAACAATTAGAGATGAAATAAGGAAATCTATTAGGTTTTTTTGGTCCAATTATATGTCAACAAAACTGGTAACAAGAATCCATATCATCAGCATTTTTATATATTACCAACAAAACCTGGTAGAAAGAGAAATTCCATTTAGAACAACTACAAAAGATATAAAATATTTGGGACTCTATCTACCAAGAAACCCACCTTTATCTAGCAAAAGCTACATGAATACATCTAAAAAATATTCTTCACAAACATAAATAATTGGAGAAATAATAATTAGGCAGATTGTGCCAATATAATTAAAACAACAATACTGCTTTAAAATTACTCCTCTTCTTCAAGGTCATAGCAACTGAAACACTGGAAGGTGATTTTACAGCGTTAGAAAAAAAATAATAAAATGAAATTTGTCCAGAAAAATAAAAGGTCAAAGACTTAATAGAAATGATGAAAAAAATGTGGGAAGGAGGGGGTTCTAATAGTGTCATGTCTCAATGTTGTTGTTGTTCAATTGTTTCCCAGTAATGTTCATGACCCATTTGGAATTTTCTTGGCAAATTAACTTGAATGGTTATAATTACCAATAAAACTATTCAGCACAGTTTTAAAAAGAGAAATGAACCATTGGAAAAGATTAGGAATATAATCATTATATGCTTATACAAACATATAATCAAAGTGTTTGATAAACCCAATGATCCTAATTCCTACAATAAGGATTCATTCTTCAACAAAACTACTGGGAAAATTGGAAGTCAGTCTGTAAGAAGTAAGGTTTATTGACCAATATCTTACACCATAAAAAAGATAAACTCCAAATGGATACATAATTTAGATTAAAAGGTCACATCATAAATAGAAAAGCAAGGAAGATAATCTTTCATAACTATGAATAGGTGAAGAGTACATGATCAATCAAAACATACAGAAGGCAAAATAAATTATTTTATTGCATAAAATTTTTAAAGGTTTTACTAAAAAAACAAATGCAGTTAAAATTAGAGGATAAAAGGGAAATCTGAAGTAAGTTTCTCTGATAAAGGTCTCAAATCCAAGATATATAAGGAACAGGTTCAAATTTATAAAAGGCATTCCCCAACAGATAGTGAAAGGACATAAACATATAATTGACAAAAGAAGGAAACCGAACGATTTATAAGTAGATAAAAAAATGCTTCCAATCAATAATAATTAGAGAAATGCAAATTTAAAAAATTCTGAGGTTTTATTTCATGTCCATCTGACAAAAATGACCCCAAAAGGAAAATTATGTTTCTTGAAGTATCTGCAGGAAAATAAGCACATTAATATACTATTGAACTGTCCTTGAGATCATTTCAGTCAATCAGTTTCCAATTTAACAAGCTTTCATTATGTTCCTACTATGTGCCAAACAGAGTAGCTAAATGGTGCAATGGATAGAGTACCAGAGCCAGAGGCAAGAGGATCTGAGTTCAAATATGACCTCAGTTGCTTGTTAGCAAGAAACCTAACTCTGTTTGCCTCAGTTTTCTCATCTGTAAAATTAGCTAGAGAAGTAAATGGCAAAGCCATTTCCGTATCTTTGCCAAAAAAAATTGAAATTGGGAGTCACAAAAATAACTAAAAATGATGGGGGAGGGAGGGGATGTGTCAAGCACTGGTTTGAGCTCTGGGATAGCAAGTCCAAAAACAATCCCTGCCCTCAAGGAGCTTGCATTCTGACAAAGGTAGACATCAGTGATGATTTGAGGAGGGAGAAAGCATTAATGACCAGGCAAATCAGGAAAGCTTTCCTGCAGACAGTATTACATGAGCTGAGCCCTGAAGGCAGGTAGCAAGGTCCAAGAAGCAAATACACATGCCAAGTAAAAGTGTGGAAGTAAAAGATGGAATATAGAAAATATGGAAATATTGAGCTCAGGGAACAGCTGGCTGGAATATAGAATGCATGAAGGAGAAGAATGTGAAGGAAAAAAGTCTGAAAAAGGAGGTTGAAGTCACATTATCAAGAATTTTCAATACCAAGCCAATGAGTTTATATTTTAACTTGGAGCCAATAAGGCATCACCAATGAGTCTGAGCAAGAGAGCAATCCAGCTAGACTTGTGCTTAAGAAAAAATATTTGGGCAGCTAGGTGGAAGATGGAGTAAAGAAAAGAAATTGGAAGTCATGGCAAGTCAAGCCAAAGTGCATTTATTAAATGCTTTTTATGTTAATGGTCATCATGAACACTGAATGATAAAATGACCCCTTGTCCCAGGAAATAAAGCTTCCTAGTGTTTTTGGTCGCATGATCAAACCAATTCATTTATCTTTGCAAGGAGAAATTGGAAGCCATATTTCTATTTACTTGTATTTCCTCATGTCTTCTGGTTTCATTTAAAGTGATAGTGTCATCACTGATTTTTATTCCAATTCTATGTAAACTTAATGATTGAAAAAAAAGTCACAATTACAGTTGTCAGTAGTTATAGGTGGACTATAAACTTACTCAATAAAAGTAGCCTACTCTCTTCTTCCCCTTTGCTTAATCTAATCTGCCAGTGGACAAGGCATTGTGCTAGTCCATCCAGGTAGATATTAAGGTAAAATTTTAAATAGTCCTGTCCTTAAGGAACTTTTTTTTTCTTCTGAGGGGTTGCAACACTAAAGAGATAAGTTGATGTGTGACTGTTTGAGGAAGATAGCATTATAAAGCTACCTTCTCTTAGAAGGTAGCATTAATTAATTCTTGAAGAAAGCTGGGGATTTTTAAGAAGCAGCAGAGAAGAATATATTTCAGGTTTGAGAGCCTGTATCAAAGTATGGAGATGGAAAATGGAATGCCAAATACATTCCAGGTCTGTTTACCTGGAGTATGGTTCACACAGGATGTGTTGTTCTGTCATTTTCAGTCACATCCAAATCTCTTTATGATCCTAATTGGGGTTTTCTCAGTAAAGATTCTCTAGTGATTGGCCATTACTTTTCCAGCACGTTTTATGGATTAGGAAACTTGAGTAAATGGGGTTAAGTGACATCTCCAAGATCACACAATTTAGTAAGTATCTGAAGCCAGATTTGAATTCAAGAAAATGAATCTTTATGACTCCAGGCTTGTAATTCTATCCACTGTGACAAAAATAACTGCTCTCTTGTGGGAAAATAAGTTAATTAATCTACAAACATTTGACTATATACATATGACTAGGATTCATGAATGGAGCCAGATTGTGAAGGTCGGGAGTTTGTACAGTATCCTAAAGCAGGAATTCTTAACCTTTTTTGTGTGTTATGGACTCTCTTTGGCAAATCTAGTGCAGGCTGTGGATCCCACTCCAAATAATGATTTTAAATGTGCAAAATAAAATTCAGAGGATTGCAAAGGAAGCTAATTCTCTTGAAATACAGATATCAAAATTCTTTTTAAATACAAGAATGCAATCGCAAATTTGGGATTAAAAACTAGACCTCAAATTTAAAGTGATAGAGAGCTAACAAAGCTCTCTTGAAACCAGAGAACTGACATAATCAAATCTGAGCTTCTTAAAAAACTATTTTGGCAACTGTAGGGAGATTGTGTCAGTGAGGAAGAGACTGGAAGAGGTCCTTAAAATAATCCAGACCTGCATTAGGACCTGCATTAGGATGATGGCCATATGGGTGAGGGAAAAAGAGAAGAAAGCAAGAGATGTCTTAAAGGTCAAATTGGCAGTGGTTGGCAGCTGAATCAGAAGGTTCTGGATTGGTTCTACTACTTAGTAACTATAAACACTGAGCAAATTATTTAATTTCTCAGAACTTCAATATTTGCATCTGCAAAATGAAGATAATATTTAAAGAAAACCCTATAGAAACGAAAGGGGAGTTGTACAGGACAGAGGATTATTTTGTGTTTTTCCTCATTTCAAGCCTTGATGTGGCCAGAGAATTTGTCACCTGATAAAGAGCCTATTTGTGATGAGCCTCTCATCATCAGATCATCAGCAACAAGCATAGTTTGCTGCTAGGATCATAGTAAAATCCTTTCCAAGATGGTAGATCTCCATGAGATTGTGCTTAGCTGATTTAGCATTCAGGAATCCAGAGTTCCCTCCCAATGGAGATGTAGTTTTGAATCCCAGCTTTGTTGCCTACTACTTATGTGACAATGGGAGAATTAGTTAGCTCTTCTGAGCCTCAGTTTCCTATCTATAAAATTTCCAAAGGGGCAACAAAGAGTTGGAATGATTGAAAAAAAAATTTTCTTAGCACACTGCCTGGCACTTGGCAGGTGCTTAAATGCTAGTTGACTCATAAACTGATTTACCTGTGGAATTTGGGAAAATTTGCTTAACCTTCGTGAACCTTAGTTTCTTTATCTATAAAATAGGTAGATGGATTAGATGGCGTCTGGGTACTTCCCAGGCAAAGGTAGGCTGGCCAATGTTCTAACAATCAGCTTAAAAACAAAACAAAAACAAAAATAAAAATATTTTTAAACTTAATCTGCGTTATTAACATTTTTATCACTTTATTAAATATAGACAGTCAAAAAACAAATCAAGCTCTGGTTTGTAGTGTTTCCTCATTTGTGAATGTTCACAATGGAAATTTTAAAATTCTAACTAAAATTGGTTCTAGAGCAGTGTGACTTTTCCTAAAGCTGGAAACTACACATATAAATCCCTAAAATTGACAGCAGGGGGAAGCAGAGAACAAAGAAAAATTCAGGTTGGTGCCAGTGGTTTTGAGAGATGAGTCAACACAATGATTGATGTTTAAATCTATTCAGGAGACATTATCAGAATCCTTTCATAAAATCAAAGACCCCAACAAAAAATCATTCTTTTAACCTCATCAAATTGCTTAGAAAGCAAATATACACTTTTATACATACTCTTTTATGTATAAATAAGGCAATTTGGTGTCTGTGGGTTAAGTTTAAGATTTTACAGCTAGAAGAAAAGAGGGGGAACAAAACATTTATATAGCACCTACTGTGTGCCAAGGACTTTTACAAATATTATCTCATTTGATCTTGGGAGGTAGGTGCTAATTATTATTTTTTTACAATTTTTTTTACATTTTTTTTGCAATTTTACAATTGACGAAACTGATATTAAGTGACCTACCCAGTCACACAGATATTAATGCCTGAGGCAGGATTCAAACTCAGGTTTTGAACATTCTGACTTCAGAGCTAGCCCTCTATCCACAGTACCACCAGCTGCTCAGATAGTAAATATCATTCAGTGTACTGGCCAGGTTACTGGACTCCAGATATAGCATTAATTTTTTTAAAAAAAATAATAACTTTTAATTTTTCCAAAAACGATTAAAGATAGTTTTCAACATTCACCTTTGCAAAACCTTGTGTTCCAAATTTTTCTCCTTCCTTTCCCCCTCTCCTTTCCCCTTATAAAAGAAGCGATGCAATATAGTTTAAACATGTGCAATTCTTCTAAACATATTTCTATATTCATTATGCTGTGCAAGAAAAAATCAGATCAAAAAGGGAAAAAAGAAAACAGAAGAAAGAAAAAAAAAGCAAAGAACCACCACCAACAAAGGTGAATATACTATGCTTTGAAGATCCAGCATTCTTTTAATACTTACTGTCTAAGGCAAGTGACTCAACCCTGTTTGCCTCAGTTTCCTCATCTGTAAAATGAGCTGGAGAAGGAAATAGCAAACCACTCTAGTATCTTTGCCAAGAAAACCCAAAATGGGATAGTGAAGAATCAGACATGACTGAAATAACTGAATAACAAAAAAGGAGGATAATTGATTGTAGATAAAGAGGATTATATTATTTTAGGACTCCTAGCTGTGAGAAATTTTAGACATCATTCCCATAAGGTCATGAATAATAATAATTCATATTCATAAGGGTCTTTACTAATTACCATTCACATGTCCATAACCCAACAGGGATTGCCAAATACTTTCCTCATAATCATCCTATAAACTAGACTAGTGGTTCTCAAAGTGTGTTTCAGAAAATCCAAGAGTCTCTGAACCCCTTTAAGAGGGCCTACAAATTCAAAATGAGTTTTTTATTTCTAATATAGTAAATATCTATAAATATAACCCACATAAACAAAAAATTCTTTGGACAGATTCTCAATAATTTTTAAAAGTATAAAGATACTGAGAATAAAAGTTTGAGAACCAGTGAACTAGACAATACAAATCACAAAACAGTTTGAGAGGTTAAGCAATTTACTCATAGTCACAGAATAGTAAGCACCTTCTCCACTGTTGAAAGTTCTGTTGATTTAGCTTCCCATCATTCCCAGTTCAGTTTATCAATCAGTATTGGGGGAGGTTCTGATGGGGAAGGAGACACTAAGTCTAAAGTTTTTTGTATCACCTGCTCTGTCACACATTCCTACTTGCAAATTGTTCCATTCTTTCTATCTTGGGAAGGAATTGAAATTCAAGGGCTTTTTTTTTTCTTTTGCTGGGATGGACCTATTTGATTGTCTTAAAATTATCTATAGAAGCTGTCCCTACTTCAAAGCCATTGTTGATCATCAGTGATCAGCCCTTCAATATATTACTACCATGATTTACTTATAATAGAATTCTTTTAATTTTCTTTGAACTGAGTTTTGTCTCATTCATCAGAGTGAAAGCCAAAACGAAGAATTTTCCTTTCAATACCACATCCTAAATCCTTAATTATACAGTATGGCTTTTTTGGGACAGGGTTAGAAACTGGACTTGATATTTCACTAGTAGTGTGAAAGATCCCTTCACCAATGCCCCATGTCTGCCATTTGTCTTAGTAAGATGCCAAAACATTGAAAAGTTAAATTACCTATGGAAAGTCACACAGCCAGTGAATAGAAAATCTCCAAGAAGTGGAACTGGAACTAAGATTTTCCTGGCTTCTAGGCTTGGTCTCTATCCCTTAGACCACACTGCCTCTCTCTATTTTTGTCTTTGTCTCCCTGACAAAATATAATATACTTCTTGGTAGCAGGGACTCCTCATGGGTTTATCTCCAGCACTTATTTTAAGTACCGGCACATTGTAAGGGATTGATAAATTCTTCTTGTTTGATTGAGGCAAACAGCATAGGCTTCCACAGTGGCAAACACCATTTCCACTGTAACACACTGGTTCTCTTTAAAATTTACAAAGTCAAATTACCTTGCCAGGACCTCAGTTTACCCTTCTGTAAAATGAGTGGGTTGAATTTCACAATTCCACAAATCTTTTCCAACTCTTAATTTTGTTATCCCTCCCCAGGCATTGATTGACTAGAAGCTGGTGATTATAACTCCCTATAGCAGGAATAAGGAGTAGTAGAGTGTTAAAAGGAATATTCTTTGTCCTGGCTTTCACTCTGATTAAGGAAGCAAAACTCAGGATAAAGAAAATTAAGAGTATATTAAGATATATGAAAGTATGAGTAGCATGATAAACATGGAAATATGTTTAGAAGAATTGCACATGTTTAACCTATATTGGATTGCTTATTTTCTGGGGATAAGAGAAAGGAGGGAGGAAAATTGGAACACAAGGTTTTGCAAAGGTAAATGTTGAAAACTATTTTTGCATGTATTTGGAAATATAAAAAGCTGTTATAAAAATAAAGAGTAATGAAAGGAAAAAATAAAATATGTCGATAGCAACAAGCTAACAGGCTGATCACTGGGGATCAGCAAAGACTTCAAGATGGGGCCAGTTTTTATAGATAACTTTTATAATAAGATAAAGACAATTCTGATAGGTTCATGTAAGTAAAAGGAGTTGGGGTCTTACATCTCAGTTCCTCCCCAAAGTGGTAATATATGACAATTTCCAGGTACTAACAGGTGGCTTACTACCTGATGAATATCAAGTTGCCACTAACATACATATTAATGAGCAAGATGCAGGGGAAGGTGGAGATCTGCTTTCTACTATTTTCCTGTTAAAACTCATTATTCTTGCTAATTAGGCACCAAGCTTTCTTGAAAAAGAAAAGAAAAAGAAAACTTTTGCAACAAATACACATAATGAAGGACAACAAATAACTATATAGATTATGCCCCAAAATATGTGTTTCATTCTGGAAATCAAGTGCTTCACATCTCTGTGAAGAAATAGCATTCTTCACCATCATTCCTCTGGAATCATGACTGATCATTGCCTTAATTAGCATGTTTGAGTCTTTCAAAACTATTTGTTTTGAAACAATATCCTCATATAAATTGTTCTCTTTGTTTTCCCAGTTTCTCCAAAACCATCTCTTTACTTATTTCTTATATCATGGTAATATCTCATTACTTTCATATGCCACAATTTGTTCATTCATTACTCAATTTATATATGCTCCCTTAGTTTCCAATTCTTTGCTATTGTGGAAGGAGCTTCTACAAATATTTTTGTCCCCATCAGACCTTTTCCTCTTTTTCCTTCTGATATGAACCTAGTAGTGATATAGTTGGGTTCAAAGAGTATGTTCATAGTTTAGTAACTTTTTGGACATAGTACCACATTGCTTTCCAGAGTGACTGTTCCAGATTCAAAGCCCTATCACCAGTCTGTCTCTATGCTTGCTTTCCCACATTGCTTCTGACTTTTGTCATTTTCCTTTTTTTTGTGAACTTCACCAATCTGCTAAGTGTGAAATAGAAACTCAGAGTTACCTCAATGTGCTTTTCTCTAATTATTTATCATTTGGAACATTTTTTTAACATGGCTAGAGATAGCTTGGATATTTTCCCTTGAAAATAGCCTATCTAGATGAAATTAAAACTCTCTAGTCATATGAAAAGTGTTCCAAATCACTATTGATCAGAGAAATGCAAATTAAGACAATTCTGAGGTACCACTACACACCTGTCAGATTGACTAAAATGACAGGAAAAGATAATGACGAATGTTGAAGGAGATGTGGGAAAACTGGAACATGATACATTGTTGGTGGAACTGTGAATGGATTCAACCATTCTGGAGAGTAATTTGAAACTATGCTCAAAAAGTTATCAAACTGTGCATACCCTCTGACCCAGCAGTGTTTCTATTGGACTTGTATCCCAAAGAGATTTTAACCCACATGTGCAAGAATGTTTGTGGCAGCCCTTTTTGTAGTGGCTAGAAACCGGAAACTGAAAGGATGCCCATCAATTGGAGAATGGCTGAATAAATTATGGTATATGAGTGTTATGGAATATTATTGTTCTGTAAAAAACGACCAGCAGGACGATTTCAGAGAGGCCTGGAGAGACTTGCATGGACTGATGCTGAGTGAAATGAGCAGAACCAGGAGATCATTATACACAGCAACAACAATACTATATGATGAATTCTGATGGACATGGTTCTCTTCAACAATGAAATGTTTCAAAACAGTTCCAACTGTTCAGTGAAGAAAGCCATATACACCCAGAGAGAGAGATGTGAAATGTGGACCACAACATAACATTTTCATGCTCTCTATTGATGTTTGCTTGCATTGTGTTTCCTTTCTCAGATTTTTTTTTCTGGTAGATCCAACTTTTTTTGCACAGGAAGATAACTGTAAAAATATGTATACACATGTTCGATTTGTCAAGTATTTTAACATAATTAACATTTAGTGGATACTCTGCCATCTAGGGGAGGGGTGGGGACTAGGAGGGAAAAATTTGTAACAGAAAGCTTTGTAAGGGTCAATGTTGAAGGATTTCCCATACATATGTTTTGCAAATAAAAAGCTTTATGAAAAAAAAGAAAGAAAATTGCCTATCTATGATCTTTTGATCATTTATCAATAGGAGAATCATTTTCACTTTTAAAGAATTGAATTAGTTCCATATGTATGTGTAAGTATACATATGTATGTATATATATATATATATTTATAAATACCCTTATACATGTGTTTGTATTATGTACAGATGTATATTTGTGCATACACATACATATAGACTACATATGTGAGTGGTGGAGGGGGTATAGTGGGGTTGGGAGGTTGTTTATGTGTGTATATAGAGAGCTGCGTAGAGCTCTAAAAGGTTAATTGACTTGCCTAAAGTTACACAGCCAGTGAATGGGAAATCCACAAAAGTCAGATTTGAATCAAGGTTTTCCTGATTTTAAAGCCAGTTCTCTATTTATTATACCAGACTCTCTCAATATTTTACACACATATATTTATGTATATTATATGGATATATATTTATGTGCATGAAATAAGACATGAAACTTTATGCAAAGGTTTTTCCCCCCATTAACTATTTGCCTTCTAATTTTAACTGAATCGGTTCTGTTTGTATGAAAACTTTTCAATTTTATGTAATCAAAATTATTTCATTTTATCTTCTGTGATCCTTTCTATCTCTTGTTTGGTCATGTATTCTTTCTCTATCCATAGATCTAAAAGATAAGTTCCTTGTTAATTTGTTTATATGATGATCTTTATATCTAAATTATATTTCCATTTGGAGCTTATCTTGGTATCTAGTGTGAAGTGCTAATCTAAACTTAACTTCTGCTACAATGCTATCTAGTTTTCTCAAAAGAATTTGTGAAATTGTGAGTCCTTATCCCAGGAGATTTATGCCTTTGAGTTTAACAACTATACAGTTCATTTACTTTGGTATGTTGTGTACCTAATCTGCTCCACAGGTTAACCTTCCTATTTTTTAATCAGTAGATTAAAGTAGATTAAAAAACAAAAAAGATATTTTGTTGATTACTTTTTTGTGATGTAATTTGAGATATGATACAGCTAAGCTATTTTCCTTCTTACTTTTTTCCCCATTGTTTTCCTTGAGATTCTTGACCTTTTGTTTCTTCAGATAAATTCCTTTATAATTTTTTTAGGTCTATAGAGTAATCATTTGGAAGCTTGATTGTTATATCATTTAATAAGTTAATTAAGCTAGGCAATATTGTCATTTTTATTATATTGGCTCAACTTGCTCATAAATAATTAACATTTCTCTAATTATTTAGGTCCCTTAAGCAGTATTCTATTGTTGTATTCATATAGCCCTGTGTAAATCTTGGTAGAGAGAGTCTAAGTATTTATACATTCTATTATTTTAAGTGGAATTTCTCCTTCTATCACTTCTTGCTGGATTTGGTTAATAATATTCAGAAATGCTAATGGTCTGTATAGATATAGTTTATATCTTACAACTTTCTTGAAGTTACCAATTATTTCAGTTAATTTTTAACTGATTCACTGATCATTTTATTTCTTCATTGCCTAAGCATATTTTCTTTTCTTGTGTTATTGCTGCAGCTAGCATTTCTAGTACTATGCCAAATAGTAATGGTGACATTGGATATCCTTATTTTATCCCTAATCATACTGGAAAGAATGGCTATTTATCTCCATTAGATCTGGTTCTTGCTTTTAAATGTATACAATTTACCATGTTGAGGAAGGGTCTTTTCATTTCAATGTTTTCTAGTTTTTATTTTGTTTTGCTTCATTTTTGTTTTGTTTTGTTTTTTCTGAGGCAATTGCGGTTAAGTGGCTTGGTCAGGGTCACACAATTAGGAAATGCTAAGTGTCTGAGATCAGATTTGAACTCAGGTTCTCCTGACTTCAGGGCTGGTGCTCTATTCACTGCACCATCTAATTGCTCATATTTTGTTAAATATAAATAGAAGTTGTATTTTGTCAAAGGCTTTTTCTGCATTTACTGTTAGGATTATCAGATTTGTGTTGTTCTTGCTATTAATATGATTGATTATGTTTATAAGTTTGTTAATATTAAATCCACTTTGTATTCCTGGCATAAATCCAACCCAATCATAGTGGATCATTTTTGTGATGTGTTGCTATAGTTGTTTTGCTGGTATTTTATTTTTTATTTCTGTATTACTTCTGTGAGGAGATGATACTGCTAGCCCATATGTATTCATGTTGAGTCCATGATCTCCTCTCAACAACCCAGGGTGACTCTAGATACTAACTCTGTGGGCTAAGTTTGTGATCTCAGCCCTTTGGGGAGACCCCACTGAGCAAAAGTCCAAGTCTGCAAGCTTCTCTGTGTGCCCTTATACTTAGGGATTTGGGTGCTGAATCCACATTCCTGACCCTTCTGAAAGAACCTGGACCTGGAGGTGGATCCACAATCAGCTCAAGAATTTCTAGAACTGCTGGTCTAGCATAATATTCTGGACACTGAATCCATCATCACCCTGGATGATCATGAACCAGATCAATGATTCATGCCTTGGTCACTTGCCTGTAGGTGAAATTTGTGATCTTGAGCAGGAAATTTCTCCTTTGATTTTCTGATCACTAGCTTTAGTATTCTTGTTAGACCATTGTTATTATCCTTATGAGAGGATGAAGGAACTGGGCTCTCCTGCTTCCTCTTATTCCATTATCTTAACTGGTCTTTCTCTCTCACTTTTAATTTAACAAAAATGAAACCAAGTAAATTTATTTAAACAAATTATTTGATCTATGTTCTTTTAAATATCTATATTAAATTCTCACCAGCTTTGATAGAAAAAGAGAAAGTAAGATAAAGAGAGGAAGAGAGAGAAGAGACAGATATATAGACAAAGAAAGACAGAGACAGAGAGTTTATTCTGTAGTCAAAGTATATATCTTGATCGGGTTCTGGTCACTGCTTTATATAATTTTATCTGGGTCTTTCTTGTAATATGTTTCCTTAGACATCTTATCTTTATAATTTTTACAATATTAATATTCTACTACATTAACCTGCCTACTGTTTCCCCAAATCTTTGGAAAGTCTCTGAGGGACTGTGCCAGTATATAGTTTTCCATAACTCTGCTTACATCAAATTTTATCATTTCTTTTACTGTTTTAACCATTTCTAGTAAGATGAAGGTGGTGGTGTAAGATTTTCCCCCATGTCACCTTCCTGCCCTATTTGTCAGTGACTTTCAGGGAAGCTAAGTGATGCAGTGGATAGTGCACTGGGCCTAGAGTCAAGAAGACCCAATTTCAAATCTGAACTCAAGCACCAGCTGTACGACCCTAGGCATGTCACATAACCCTGTTTGCCTCAGTTTTGTCATCTATAAAATAAGCTGAAGAAGGAAATGGCAAACCATTCCAGTATCTTTGCCAAAAACAAACAAACAAACAAACAAAAAACAAAAAACAAAAAACAAAAAACAAAACAAAACAAAAAAAAACCCCACCATTATGACTGAACAAGTCAGTGACTTTTGACAGCCAGAATTTTCTCTGTACTCTCTATATTTAGCTGATTTTTAGATTTTTTTTAAATATTAAGGAATTTGAGCATCTTTTCACATGCTTATTTTTATTAAAGCTTTTTATTTTCAAAACATATGCATGGATAGTTTTTCAATATTGACCATTGCAAAACCTTGTGTTCCAATTTTCCTCCCCTTCCCCCCATTCCCTCCCCTAGATGGCAGGTAATCCAATATATGTTAAAATGATTTTTAAAAATGTGTTAAATCCAATATGTGCATACATATTTATACAATTATTTTGCTGCACAAGAAAAATCAGATCAAAAAGGAAAAAGGAGAAAGAAAATAAAATGCAAACAATAACAAAAAGAGTTTTCACATGTTTATTACAAAATTTATCCAGCTTCTCTCCACATCTTGTCTTTCTTAATGGCACTTCTACTTCCTTATATGTCACATCAAGGATGATGATGTTAGAGTTCAAATATGGTAACTGCATTGTTATAAAAATATTGATGTATATTCTTTCATTTGTTTGTTGTCTTTCTGGAGCAGAGGAAGGATATAAAGAGGAAGTCCATGCTGGAGCCGACACAATTTCAAGGATGTTAAAGAACTAATTCTTAAACTATCTGAAATGAGGATACCATATAATTTCAGGCAAAAAAAACACAAAGAACAAAAAACATAATTAAAAGTTGAGAAAAAGGACATAGTTCACTACCAACCCATAAGATTCCTTTGTCATCTCTAAAAAATCTTTTTGGGAATGATGTTTATGTTTAGCAAGAGTATAAATGGTGAAAATAAGATAAAAGAACAGGCAAGCTTATTCTTGCTTATATTCTTCTATCTTCACTATCACACAACAGGCCAAATTGTACAATAAGTACAAGATCTTGTTGTGTCAGTGCTCCCTGGAGAGTAGAAATTGTCAGTGTTCTATTCTTCAGTCCCCTGAGTAGCTTATCTGATTCCATGACCAACTGGACCCAGATTTGGATTAATATAAACTAGACTATCAGATATTATAAGGAAGGGGAAGGCAGAAAGTGGACATGGAGAGGAGAGGAAGCCCAAGGGAATCTGTGAAGCAGATGGCACCCCATCACTCCACCAGCTCCTAGGTAAAGCAGCCCTGGCGAGTGGCAAAGCAAAAGATGAGAAGAGTAGAAACAACAAAAAGAAATAATAGCAGGAAGGAGGCTGTGATCATTAGGTCATACCTGGGAGCATCAGGTATGTCTAGGCAGATCCTCTTCCTGCTAAGGCACCCCAGATTGACCCAAAGCTGGTGATTCCTCACCAACCTCATCCCTCTTCCTCTTTCTCTCTTTCCTCAGAGTCTAGATACCTAAATCTCTATTTCTTTAAAATGTATATATTTTCTTATTCACTTTGTCTTTAAAGACAGTTTTAACCAAAAGTGAATAACCATTACATTACTGATCTATTTTATTGTTTAAATGCAGTTATGAAAAGACAGTGAAGGAAATGCTTACAAAGAGAAAGATAAGTAGATTTTACAATTGTAATGTTTACCTTCCAAGACTTCTAATGTCATGAGGTCTTAGAACAAACAAAAGAGAAATGTTGATTTAATTTTATAAGTTCTCTGAGTAGAGAAATATATAATCCAATCTTGCTAGGCATATATTATTATGTTATAATATATATTAACATTTATAATATATACACATACATAATAAGTTATAATGAACTGGGATTGATATAAGAGATATGGTCTTGGCTACTTCCAAGTCCCATTTTCTCCTCCATTTGAAAGGAAAAACCAATTTTTCCAAAGGGGAGGAATTAAGTAAGTAGCTTGAAAGAGGGAAATTCAACCAGCATAAGGATAAGAGTGACCAATCTCATACCATCCCCATCATTGCTAGACTACTATTTTATTGCTTTTACTTTACAATAAATAAATAAATGATTGAATGAATGAAGGCATTTGATTTGAAGAACAAAATTCAGACTTAAAAAGTCTTCTCCTTCCCCAATCAATGCGTGGCAAAAACATATGTAACATATCAAATTGCTTACTATCTCAGATAGGATGGAGGAAAGGGAGGGAAGGAAAAAAATTGGAACTCAAAATTCTAAAAAAAGAAAAAGTTAAATATTACCCTTATAAGTAATTGGGGGAAAATTAAATATTATTAAAAATAAATGAGTGGTAAAATGATATGAACAAATAGTTCTCAAAAGAATTTCAAAGTACTAATATGAAAGAATATTCTAAGTCATTGATAACATGAATCATTCAAATAAAAACAATTCTGAAGTTTTTCAGGGTAATCAGGTGGCACAGTGATTAGAGCACTGGACTTGAAATTAGGAAGACTAATCTTCACAACTCCAAATCCAACTGCAGACACTTCCTAGCTGTTTGACACTGAGGAGATCATTTAACCCTGTTTGTTTCAGTTTCCTCATCTGTAAAATGAACTGGAGAAGGAAATGGCAAATCACTCTATTATCTTTGCCACGAAAACTCCAAATGGGGGTTGGGGAGTCATACACAACTGAGGTTTTCATACACAGAGAAAATTGGCAAAGATTGCAAAAAATGAGAATAATCAATGTTACAAGAGTGGAGGGAAGATAAGAACAGAGGCATTCATAGTTGTAGGGTCTATCAACTCTGTAATTTAGAATTATGCAAATAAAAAGTAACTGAAACATTCATATCTTTAATGCAACAATTCTACTACTAGGCTTATACCCTAAAAAGGAAAATCTCCATATACACTAAAATATGTACAGAAGAACTTTTTGAAGGAGCAAAGAATTGAAAACAAAGTAGATGCTCTTCAACTGGGGAATGGCCAAACAAATTGCTGTACTTTAACATAATGGAATATTACTCTGCTGTGTAAAAAAAAAAACCATTAAATATGATGAATATAAAGAAACATATAAAGAGTATAGGAATTAATGAAGAATGAAGTAAATAGAGCCAAAAATAATATATACAGTCACTACAACAATATAAAAAACAAAAGGAAATGCTGCAAAATCACAAACAAGTTTGGCCCCAAAGAAGAGATATCAGAAAATATTTTACACACACACACCCAAGCTCCTACTCTTTTATAGAAGTAGGAAGTTCACAGTATGGAACAATAAAAATATTTTCAAACTTTTTAGATGCATTAATTGATTTTGTGGTGTTTTTTTCCTCTAAAAAATACCGTTATATATTTGTTGTTGTTTTTCAGTTGTTCAGTTATGCCCAATCCTTTGTGACTCCATGAATTGTAGCACACCAGACTTTTCTATTTTCCACTATCTCTTGAAGTCTAAGTCTAAGAAACAACACTCATTCTTTCCATGACACTAACTATCCATCTCATCCTCTGCCATCCCTTTCAATCTTTCTGGATCTTTGCCAATGCGTTCCATCTTCTTATCATATGGCCAAAGTTTTTAAGCTTCAACTTCAGCTCCAGTATTTGACCTTCCAGTGAATAGCTTGAATTCATTTCTTAAAGTATTAACTGGTTTTATCTCCTTGCTGTCCAAGGAACTCTCAAAAGTCTTTTCAAGTACCCCAATTCAAAAGTGCTGATTCTGTGGCTTACAGATAAGGAGAGGGAGAAAAATGAGAAAAATATTGGTGATGTAAAAACAAAAGACCTTTTTTAAAACTCCTCTCCAACAAAATATCTCACCTGAATAAATTAAAATCATGTCAGATAAGCATGATGGAGAATAAGCTAGGGGAAAATACATGGAAAAGAGAAATGGGGCTCCAGACAGCAGACAGAGGACATAGGGGGAAATCTTGAGTCTGTTACCCCTGAGTCAGTGGAGTATGTGTAATGGAGGGAGACATGAGGAAAGGAAATTACAATTACTGAAGCCAACCACCAGAACATGCCAAATATCAGACAGAGATGAGTATCAGGAGTAGCTGGATGGAACAGTAAATAAAATGTGGAATCAGAAAGACCACAGTTCAAATCCAATCTCAGACATTTACTGCTTATGTGACTCTGGACAAGTCATTTATCCTCTGTGAATCTTAATGTCCTTACAATTCACAAGATTGTTGTGAGAATCAGTTGTTAATATTTGTAAAGGACTTAGCACAGTGACCAACACATAGTAAGCACTCCACAAATATTAGTTATTATGATTACTACTTACATTGTAGGTATTGAAATTGTACTTGAAAGAAGCCCCTGTTTCCACTTCTGATAAAGTAGTATCACTAACTGATATTATATATTTGTAGAATGTATCAATTGAACCACTGAGAAGGAAAATACAACCCACAAAGAGGGACTTTCCCAATGTTTTGAAGAGTATAGATACAATTGTTTCTGTTTTTCTTACTCTTTTTCATATTAATTACTCTGATTATTATGGCTAATATTTCTATAGTGTTTTAAATGTTGCCAAATGCTTTTTATACATTCCCAAATTGGATTCTTACAAAGATGCTGTCAGCTAGACTCTATAGCTATTGTTCACTTCATTTTATAGATGAGGGAAACTGAAGCTTATAGCACTTGTTCAGACTCTGAACCATATTTTAGATGGCTTTTCATTCTGAAAATTGCTTCTGCTTCCTCTTTTGGGGAGGATGGGCATAAAGTACTGAGAAAGGGCAATGCAGCTGTTGCCTCAAAGCAACAAAGTGATAGCATGGAGCCTTCAGAGGAGTCCCCAAACAGTACTCAGAAAAAAAGGGGCTACTGGGAAATTAGTCATTCAACTTACTTTTTTTCTTTTTTCTTTTTTACATAATAGTATTTTCTTTCCAATTACATGTAGCAATAGTTGTCAACATTCATTTTTGTAAGCTTTTGAGTTCTGAAATTTTCTTCTTCCCTTCTTTTTCCTCCCTCTTCCCCAAGATAGCAAGTAATCTAATATAGGTTATACATGTATAATCATGTTAAACATACTTCCAAAAGTCATGTTGTAAAAGAAGAATCAAAAAAGGAGGGGAGCCATAAGAAAGAAAAAAAATAATATAAAAAATAAAAATAGTATGCTTCAATCTACATTCAGTCTCCACAGTTCTTTCTGTGGAGGCAGATGGCATTTTCCATCATAAGTCTTTTGAAATTATCTTGGATCACTGCATTGAGAGGAGCTAAGTCTTATCACACAACTTCTGTATGAAGTTGTTTATCACACAATGTTGCTGTTACTGTGTACAGTGTTCTCCTGGCTCTGCTCATTTGACTCAGCATCAATTCATGTAAGTCTTTCCAGGTTTTTCTGAAATCCACCTGATCATCATTTCTTATAGAACAATAGTATTCCATTACACTCATATACTAAACCTTGTTCAGCCATTCCCCAATTGATGGGCACCCTCAATTTCCAATTTTTTGGAAGAGCTGCTAAAATGTTTTTGTACATGTGAGTCCTTTCTCTATTTTTATGATCTTCTGGGATATAAACCCAGTAGTGGTATTGCTGAATCAAGGGTTATGCACAGCTTTATAGCCCTTTGGGCATAGTTCCAAACTGTTCTCCTGAATGTAAATCTACTTCTAAATCTAAATCTACTTCTGAACAAGACTTACTAAACATTAAGTCTTCCCAGAGAGCAAGAAGAATGAACTGTGGAACATGTGAGGGGACCAAATTTTTTAATGTATTTTAGGAAAATAGAGAAAATTGTAAAACAGAATCTAGTGCTAAAGGACAGAGAGATTAAGATTTCCCATAGAGCAGGAAGAATGAATTGTGGAATATATGGGACCAAATTTTTTAATGTAATTTGAGAAAATTGTAAAACAAAATCTAGTGCTAAGGACATCTTACTCTTCTATCTTTTTCTATCAAGGTTCTTTGAAATAGAACAGAACAAAAATAGTTGAGAAAATTCATTTTCAAAGTAAATAGAAATACAGTTAGAAGAGTTCCCAATTGCCCATGATGAGTTCATTTCATTTGACCCTCATAAATTATATCCCAAGATAATAAAAGAAGTTATGGATGTGCTTTCTAAATATGAGGAGTTGTTTGTTTTATTAGAGAAGGAAAGATTGGTGCAGGACAGACCTTAATTATTCTTTTCAAAAGAGAAAAGAGAATAGTCTACAAACTATAGATCAGTGGGCTTGACTGTCACTCCTGGAAAAATTCTAGGACACATTATTTCTGGAATGGGGAGTAAACATCTCAAAAAGAAAGCTATGATTACAAAGTTTCATTGAGGTTGGGTTATTCTGAACCAACCTCACTTCCTTTATTGACAAGGTCCTACAAGATTGGTAGAACAGACATTTCAAAAGAATTCAGCAAAGTTTCCTATACTTTTGTTGCAGACAAGATAAAGGTAGGTGATCTAGACAGTACAATCATTAGGAGAAT
This sequence comes from Myrmecobius fasciatus, assembly GCA_023553655.1. NCBI lineage: Eukaryota > Metazoa > Chordata > Mammalia > Dasyuromorphia > Myrmecobiidae > Myrmecobius > Myrmecobius fasciatus. Next base: position 483,777 of record JAJPUD010000503.1, read on the forward strand.
ATGGGACTGGTCATGAATCATCAGACCTAAAGAGTAATGCTAAATGATTCAGTACCGAATTGGAATGAGATCTCTCATGGTATGATGTCCAGGGATCTATGTCTTATTCACCCACTCAAGGTTGAAGTCAGGGACCTGTGCACAGTAGGTGGTTGGGAAATTGCTGATCAAATGAACAGGACTTTTAATATCTTAAACTCAAAAATATAGTTCTTCTTGCCAATAACTTCTCCCTTCTTGATTCCAACAATCTCATTCTTTAGACCTTACCTGAGGTACTGGGTCGATTGTGTGCCATACTGAGTCTGGAAAGCCTCCACTGAACAATTCAACCCAACTTTTGTCAGTTATGGATGTGGTTTTTTCCCCCTGTATTTGAATTCCTTCCATGAGCATTGATCTGGTCTCCTCCTCATACTGGGGGCTCCCCCAGCATAGGAGCCATGTATCCACCTCAGACCAATAACTAACTTTGTTTCCCCATCATATCAGGGGCTTCCTAAGGATTGGAGCTTCCACCCCTACTTCAGAGAAATATGAATAATACTTGAGGACCTTATATCCCTCTCCTTCCTCCTCTTCACTAAGAATGAGTCAAAGCCTTCTATTTATTCATTGAACAAACACTTATTAAATGCCTACTGTAGGCTAGGCAAAGACAATTCACAGCCAGAGGTACAATTCACAAAGACTAAGATGGAAAAAAAAAAAAAGACCTTTCTCCCTTTCCCTTCAAAGCCCCAGTCCTTTCACCAATGATCAAAGGCATTTTAAAGGTTTTTAAAAATAATCTCAGAGCACTTTAGAGTCCTTATAAAAGAAAGCAGCAAGCCCATCTCTATTCAAAGGATTCTATGTCAGAGGCAGAAGGGACCATCAGATTATCAGGATTCTCTAGTCTTATCTCTATTACAGAAGAAAAAACTGAGAACCTCAGAAATAAAAGGATGGAGTCAGTGGCAGTCAGAGGCAGAACTGGAACACAGGCCTTCTTCCTCCCAGCCTATGGTTCATTCTTCTTTTTCACTAATATACTCAAAAAAAGGTTCTGTTTTTCCTGGATTATCAAAGTGCTCAGGGAACATCGATTCCTCTGAATGAGCCATGCTCAAAGACGGATTCCATCCTTGTTTCCCTCAGACCAAGGGCTGAGGGAGACCTGAGGTTCAGCAGCTATCTCTTAGGCAGTCAAATACAAGCAGACACAAAGGAGAAAAGCAGAAGCATTTGTCTTTATTTGAGGCACCAAATTGGGAGGAGGCTGGATTGCATATTTCAAATGAGATGAGAAGGAAGGAAGAGTCATGAATGTAGAAAACTGTCCAGAAAGAGGAAAATAATGGGTCCCAGTGTATTTCCCAGTCTCTTCTAGCCTGGAAGCTCCATAGGACCCACAAATTCCTCCTCAACATCAAAACCAGAAGGAAACCTTCACACCTTAGGCCCATTGTGGGAGTGACTAAAACAATGGAAGAGATCTTGGTCAGATAATGATCCACTTCCATGCATACATGTGCACATGGCCACATTCATAATGAGGGGAAACACACACATACACACACACACAAAGAAAAAAACCACATAAAAATAAACAGAAGTCCACGTGGCCCCACATATACAATCATACAGATTCATAACTATGAATCACAGGCAATATTGTCTACCCAAGAGCATATTATGACAAGAGCATCCATAACCATACATCTGCAAACCCACTCATTAATAAGTACAGTAAGATGTGTACACTGAAAACACATGCACATAAAAGTCACCCCCCCATACTCACAGACTCGAAGGTTGTTCTCATTTTCACTTTCTATATCCTAATCTCTCACTCCTTATTCCTAAACCCACTCAGTCTGAGGACTCAAGACTCTCTCCAAAGATCATAGACTTTAGAAGGCGAGAGGACTTTTTAGATTATCTAGTCCAAGGCCTTTATGTTACAGGTGAGGAAAGGTGTCCTTGGGAGGTTACATTTACTTGTCTGAGATCCCACAGTTAGAACTTATCTCCCTCCATCCTCCATCCCCATGAGAGGATCAAGATCTAAGCCTGGGTTGAGTGATAAAAACCCAACATGAGGCAGAACAAGGGACAAAAGGGAGAGAAGAAAGAAACGTTCAGAGCCTGAATGCCATTATCTCCTATAGATAGTAGGAAGGAGAGGAAGAGCTGAGGAGAAGGATGAAGGAACTTCCTACTCATAATTTGGGAGCTTTGCCCTGGGATTTTGGGGCAGGCAGGACAAAAAAGAAGAAGGCTGAAGCTCCCTTCAGCATCAAGCACCTGGCATCCCTGGAGTATAAAGCAAGCTGCATAGCACAGACAGGCCCAGCACCAAGGAGCTGGTCTGGAGTCCACCATCATTTGAGAACACATTACACAGGGACTTATGGCAGCATCGAGTGTTCATAGTCGTCACTCCAGAGACGTGACCATTGCTCGGACAGACAGGAGAACAATATTTGCTTGTGTGCTTTAGTTGATGATCTGTATTTAAAAAAAAACACAATAAGTAACTCACTGTTAACTTTGAACAAGTTATTCCCATTCTCTGGGGCTCAGCCCTATCTCTGTAATATAAGGGGATTGGGCTAGAACATTTCTAGGGTCCTTTCCCACCCTGAGAGTCAGCATTCTATATTAGGTTCCCATTCAGACCTGTTTGTCTGTTCTAAGGTTGTTCCCAGCATCGACATTCTATGTTCTGAGGTCCCTCCTAGCCTTGATATTCTAGGTTCTGAGGACCCTTCCAGCTCTGACATTCTATGTACTAAGGCTCTTCCTAGTTCTGGCAGTCCAGGTTCTGAAGACTCTTCCAGCTCTAATATTCTATGTACTAAAGTTCCTCTTAGCCCCGATTTTCTAGATTCTAAGAACTTTTTCAGTTCTACCATTCTATATACTAAGACTCTCTGACAATCTAGGCTCTGAAGACCCTTCCAGTTCTAACATTCTATGTACTAAGGTTCTTCTTAACCCTAATGTGCTAGGTTCTGAGAATCTTTTCAGTTCCACCATTCTATGTACTAAGGCTCTTCTTAGTTCTGACAGTCCAGGTTGTGAAGACCCTTCCAGCTCTAATCTTCTATGTATTAAGGTTCTTCTTAGACCAGATATTTTAGGTTCTAAAGATTTTTCTACCTCGGACATTCGATATACTAAGATCCCTCCTATCTCTAATATTCTAGATTTTGAAGATCCTTCTAACTCTGGAACATTCTATGTTCTTCTTAGCTTTGACATTCCATGCTCTCAGATTCCTTCCAGGTTTGTTGTTTTATGTTCTAAGACCTTTCCCTGCTCTGACATTCTTTGGTTCTAAATACACAGATGGAATTTGGGGTACTATATTTCAGGAAAGACCAAAACAAATTGGAGTGTAGAAAGACAAGGATGAGCAGGATGATGAGAGGGCTGCAGATCATGTCATATAAGTATTGGCCAAAAAAAATGAGAACATCTAGCCAGAAGTAAAGAAAGGAACTCCAAAGATTCTTTTCCAGACATGGCCAATGTATTGATTTGTTTTGTTTCACTACATTTATTGATCATAAGAAAGGATATCTATTTGATGGGGGAAGAGGAGGAAACGAATAGGTCATGATAAAGATACACACAAACAGCAGCAATAAAATATTTTTAAGGGAGTAGAAAAATAAAGTTCAGGAGACAAATAATAAATTAAAAATGCTATCCTCTTAAATTTAATATGCTTTTTTTAAAAAGTTACATGAATTTGTAGTTTTAAAGACAAATCTTTTTTTTTCTTTGTTTATTGAAATGTTCATATCTGTTGCTGATTGATAGGATTATAATTTAAAAAGAAAGAGCTTAAGGGGAAAAAAGGGCCATGTGGAATCCCTTTGAGTTCAAATGGATTGAACTTCAATTGATTTCAACTGGATTCCACATATGTTTCTGCTTCTACTCCCAGAAGGTAGAAGATTAATAAGGAGAGTCAGGGAAATTGTAGGGAGATTGAATTTGGATCCCTATTAATAAGAACTTCCTAACAATTAGGATTTGTTTCACAATGAAACTGGCTGCTCCTATAAAGCAGAGATTATATTTTGGGGAATCTTCAACCATTTATTTTGGATGTGTTGGGTACAGGTACAGGCTAGGACTGAATAATCTCCTTGTATCCCTTCCAATTATGAGATTCAATAGTTCTGGGACCTTAGCCCAGATCTAATCTCTAACTCTAGTCACAAACTGAACCTCAGTCCTATCACTATAAAAACATGCCATAAATTCCTTGGGAATTTTAGTAAAACTAATGTATCCCTGCTCAATGTGGCACCGCTCAGCACCTCCTTAGAGTCAAAGATGCTTTCTTCTTAGAGGAGGCACGTGGTCAAAAGAGAGAAGCCAATAAGGGAAAGAGTGGAGTAATTAGGATGGGCCTGTCACTCACCAGCGGTTGATGAGGTTGTTTGTGAAACGCAGTATTTGTCATCTATTGAACAAAAGGAGATCTTCAGACAACCAAGGAGATATTTTTTCTTGTTACATTTAAAACACACAAGAGCATGAGCTACAAGGAGAAAAGAAAGAAGAAAAACAAAATCACAGGTAAAACCCCCTTCCCTAATGCCAGCTGAGTCAAACTCAAGTAAAAATGGCCACCCAAAAGTATATAAGTATCCCTGCGAGACATATATTGGAAGACTTGGAAAACCATGAATTAATATTGCCTATGATTTGTTGTATTTTAATTTATTTTGCTAAATATTTCCCAATTCCACTTTAATTTGGTCTCCTCCCCTCCACCACCTCTTGGACACTTCTGCCCTCTTTTCTACAATCTCCTCAAGGAAGCACTCCTAGGTTTTACTGGGCTGGGAGTTCATTCAACAAGGAGATATTGTAGCCAAAAGACCTGGTATTATCTCAGGAAACCTCAAGAGGGACACAATGTCCAGAAGATGCTGGTGATTACTTTCTGTCCTCTGCCACATTCACATCATATCCAAAGCAAAAGAAGTCCACCACAGAGAAGCCAGGCTTCCAATGGGAAATCAATGAATCTGGAAGTGCTTGAGTAAGCCTTAAATCTAGGGATCAGGCGTCAGGTTCACCTTGTTCCCCAAACATCAGGATAGCCAGCAGCACTAGCATGAAGACCTTCATCCTAGAGAAGAAGCAGATGTGATGTCTCAAGGCCACAGAATCAGTCACTGCAATCCTAGGACAGACAATGAATCATCAGACCAGAAAGAGGCAGCTCTTTAGCCTCTCCCAATTTCCTACTATCACCCAAGTCCAGGATCTGACTTCTCTAGAGCCCTATGGGATGGGCTAATACTTTTAGGCAATCATAAATTTATAATCACAGCTACAAGAGATTGAAGAGCTTTACTTTAAGACATCCAATAAATGATGTTAGCCCCATAAAGCACTCAAAACAGAGAATAGCTAGAAATGCTATTGGGCTCCTGGAGGAAGAAGAAAGAAAAGAGGAAGAAGAGGAGGAATAATTAGGGATCTCTAAGGGATAGAGAAATATATTGGTCCTGTGCTGATCATTCACAAATAATGAATACTTAAAAAATAACCTGAATAATCCCTGAACAGCAATTAATAATAACACCTGCCTCCTAAGGTTGGTGTGAGGATCAAATGAGATAATATGTGTAAAGTGTTATGCAAACTTTAAAGTGTTATATAAATGCTAGTTATCACCATCATCCTTATTTTAGGAAATATACAACTTTCTTGCATCTTTCAGAGAATTCTATTCCTTATCCCTTTGATTCAGTTTATATAGTATAGCAGAACTGAAAAGGCCATTAGATATCATTTATTCCAATCTCTTCATTTTATAGATGGAAAAACAGACAAGGATAAAAGCACATAAATTCTGTGTTGCAAGTCTAGTGCTATTTTCACTACACTAGGTTGCTTTCCAACATCCTAAATGACCATGCTTTATTCATTTAAAGAACACTACACCAATTTCACGTCCTTCTCTCTACCCAGCTCCCCAGTCTAAATCGTTCTGTAAGAAAATAGATCCCAATATGCAGTGCCAGTCTCAGCTTCCCATCCCAAGAGGAAGAAAGTGTTAAAAGTACAGGACTCAGAATCAAAAGACTTAGGTACTTAACTTTTCTAGGCCTCAAGTTCCCTGACTTTAAGGACTGAACTAAGGGCCCTTCCATCTCAAACATTCTATGTTCTAATTCCTCTTTCAATTCTTGAGGACTATGGCAACCTCATCCGGGACCCCAGATGTCCCCGGTTTTCACCCCGGACCCACAGACCCAGGGAACCCAACCATCTTATTCTCTTTAGCGGGATCTCTGTGCTCACACCGTTCCCTTCATCCCCAACCCCCAGGAACATCAGTCCCCTCAAGACTCTTCCTCGCCGCGGCCCCCCAGATCTGACTTCTTTTCCCTTGTTGCACCCACAGACTTGAACTCCCTTCTCCTGCCTATTTCAGCCTCTCCCTCTGCTCCAGAGGCTCCGACCCTCATCCACCCGATCCCCCCCGCCCCCCAGGCAACAATCTCCCGAGTCCGAGCCAATTCGTTTTCCGTGTCAAGAGAACCTGTGGTCTCACCCCCGATTACTTAACCGTGCCAGAATCTGTTCCCGGGCTCTGCCGAGGCGGCGAGGAAACTCAAGCCACCTGAAAATGAACACCAAGTAGTTACAGCCAGAGCTGGTCCAGCTCCGGGGCCGAGAAAAAAGGAGGCGGGGCCTTTGAACTGCCAAAGTACTTTAAGAGTCTTACCTAGAGCTGGGCGTGGAAGGGAAAGGGAGAGGAAGCTAAGAAAGATGGGACTGGAAAGTCGGAGGAGGCGGAATGGAGGAAGGAGGAGCCGAAATTGAGGGAAAATCTGGTTGTCTGAGAGAAAGCATCAAGAAATAAGAACATGGAGAAATGAAGAAGAGAGAAGTCAAAGTGCGAGTGGGGGAGTGGGGTTCGATTGAGGGACTTTGAGGGTATGTTAATTTCTTTAAATGAATAGAGCACAATCATCTAGGATGGTGGATTGCCCATTCTCAGCTCAGGACAAAAAGGGATTCTGACTGAGATGGGAGAAGGTGGGGAGATGATCATCCATTTGGAACCAAAAGCAACTTTAGAGGTCACTTAGCTCTAGCACTTGCAAAAACCTAAGTCCATAAAAGGGAAGACTTTTGCTCAAAGTAGTAGGGTAGAACATAGGGCTAAGATTTGGACCCTGGTTCTCCAATCAAAGCTCTTTCCCAATTTCCAATATCTTTATTCAACACGTTACTTGGTCACAAAACTAAGAAGTGTTTGGAACCATAATAAAGCTCTCCTTCATTCCCAACCCTACCCCTGGCCTAATCCCAAAAGAGGTTTCCTAGCATTATTAATATGCACATTTATAAAAGTCTTGTAACTCAGATTCCCACCTAAGGGATTGCCAGTCTCATCTAATACTAACATTCCCAACCTTATCCCTGACCCAGACCCATAAGAGGTTTCCTAGAATTATTAATATGTACACTTATAAAAATCATATAATTCAGGGTCCTACTTAAGGGATTGTCAGATTTACCAACACTAATCTTGGGTTGCCCCAGAAGGGGTTTGAGTTGGTCTGGGATAGACTAGAGTAGAAGATTGGGAGCTAGGGACAAAGGAGAAAATCTAGAGGGAACAGAGCCCAGGGCCCAAGACAATTGTAAAGAATGTTGTGTTTGTTCTAAACTGATCATGGATTGCAGAATAAAGGATTTGCCCAAAACCCTTCAGGCAGTAAATGGGATTTGAACCCAGAAAGTAACGTTTCCCTCTAGAGCCATGGAATTATATATTTAGAAATGGAAGAGATCTTAGAGATCACATAATCCAATTCTTATTTTGCAGGTAAAAAAAATGAGCTTTAGGAGAGCAGTTAAATAATTTGTCCAAGTTCACATAAAAAATGAGCATCAGTGGCAGGATTTGAATCCAGATCCTCTGACTCCAGAGTTAATGTTCTTTCCACTCTCCCATGCTGCCTTCCTCTGGATCTGAGGTTCCCTTTCTATAAAACAGATAGAATGATTCCTTCCCTGCCAACTTCTTATGCCTCTTGGTAGGACATCTCTTTCAAGATACTAGAAGATTTTGAACATAAGAGTAAGTCTTGTTTTAATAGTGCTTTGAGATTTACACAATGTTTTCATCAAAACAACTTTTTGAGGAGATACAGTGAATAGAGTGCAGGGTTTTGACTCAGGAAGATTCATCTTCATAAGTTCAAATATGGCTTTAAATACTTGCTAAAATGTGTGATCCTGGGCAAGTCACTTAACCCTTTTTCCCTCAGTTTCCTCATCTGTAAAATAAGCTGAAAAAGGAAATGACAAACCACTCCAGTAGCTTTGCCAAGAAATCCCAAATAGGGTCACAAAGTTTGGATATGACTGAACAATAACAAGAAACATAAGTATCCTGCTACCTCAGACATAGAGGTATAATCTAACTCTGTTTTTCTCCTTAAAATCCAATTTTACCAATAAAGAAACTCATGCTCCTAGACTTAAGTGAATTGTCCCAAGTTTCATTCATATATATATATATACATACATATATATGTATGTATATATATGTATATGTATATGTATAATATATATATAATACAAACCCCTAGGCAAATGGAAGTTACTATCTTCATCATCATTAACAAAAATTCTTGATCTTGGGTATTCACGGAGAGAGTCCCATACTAAAGGACTTTGAGACTGATTTTCAGAAGGTGAAAAGAACAGCAGTTAAAAGTAATTTCTTATCAGTCCATAGAAAAAATCTGAACATATATACAATGTACTACATCCATAAACATAATAAGGGATGAGGTAAGAGTCTCTTGTCATTTCTCTTCTTTGGGGTCATGTTTTCTCTTTATAACTTTACAATTTTCCCTTCTAATTAATCTGTAGTTGTTCTTTCCATTTGCATTGTTTTAGTCATTGTGCACATTTTTTCCTTGGTTCTATATCAGATTGTGCAAATCTTCCCATACTTCTCAATATTCATCATAACACAGCAATTTTCCATTACATTTACATACTGCAGTTTGTTCGGCCATTCATCATGATGAACATCTATTTTATTTCCAATTCTTTGTTACCACAAAAAAAATCCTGCTGTAAATATTTGATATATAATTGTAGTATATGAATGTAAGGAGATATTATTGTTCCATAAGAAAAGATGAAATGGGGGTAGCTAGGTGGTGCAGTTCTGCCCTGAAATCAGGAGGACTTGAATTCAAATTTGACCTGAGACACTTAAAATTTCTTAGCTGTGAGATCCAGGACAAGTAACTTAACCAAAAAAAAAAAAAAAGGAAAAGAAAAAATGAAATGGGCATTAAAAAAACTGAGAAGATGCTGGGTGAAGTGAGCAAAACTAGGAAAACAATTTATACAAAGATAACAATGTCCTAAATGGTTTTGGAGCATTGTCTTTGCATGATGCTGACCATTCTTTGGGGCTACTGATAAATTTCCCAATGTTTCTATAACTTGATAGGGCATGACTTTCTGTCAGTTTGCTACCCTATATATTTCCTACATTTCCACATTTCTTAGCAAACTGTCACCAGCATGGAAATGTTGACAATGGACTCAGATCCTACATAGCCATTTGTTTTTATTGTTTTTTTCTGGCTTGAGGCTCAGTTAAGCAATAAACCTGCTTCAGATTTTTCAATTAGATACATCTTAATTTATGAATCATCCATTCTCTTGACCTTCTTCGATTTCAAAGCACGTCAATGGGCAAATATAGCTTTCTCCCAAACATGCTCAAGTATGGAACAAAACACATTGCATCATTCTTGGTGGAAAAGGATGCTTGTCTTAAAAATGACACATGCTGACTTCACAACTGTTCCCACTTCAGGGTTTCTAGCATATTTAGTGCACTGTGGTAAAATGTTCAGGCTAGGGGGTCTTCTTAAGGGTGATCATTAAAACGGTCAAATGACAAATATTTATTAAATGTTTATTCTGTGCTAAGCACTCAGCTAAGCACTAGTGATAGAAAAGCAAAACATCCCCTATGGTCAGTCACCCCTAAAATATGACCTGCTTTTAGTGTCTCCTTCTAAAGACAAAAAAAAAATCAATTTTCACTTAGCTCCAACATTTTACTAATTAGCCTATGTTCTCTAAATATGCAGCATGAACTGGCTATAATTTCCTCTGATCACATTCAACACAAATTGCTCCCTTATATATGTCAGTCATCATTTGGATCCTCAAAAATCTATTTTTCACTAGATCAAGAGTTCTTTCCTGACCCAACTACCCAAACAATAATAACTAATAGCTAATATTTCTATAGGGCTCAAATGATTTGATCCATACACCCTGGGAGGTTAATGCTATCATGATCCCGGTTTTATAGCCCAGGAAATGAGACAGGTAGAAGTCTACTTACTAGCCCAAAGTAATGCAACTAATCAGTATCTGAGGCCAGATTTGAACTGGGATTTTCTTGACTCTATGACAAGGACTCTATGAGGCGCTTGGCTGCCTCATACAACATTTTCAGTGCCAGAGCATGTTTGAGACGTACAATTGTTTCCTGATACTGTGTGTAGTGTCAAAGAATTCTGAGCACTAACAGAAATCCTGAAAGTCACATAATGTAACTCATTTGGAGGGCAGGGTAGGAATGAGAGTAGAAACAAAGTAGCTATAGATTCAGTCTGGTATCAAGAAAAGAATGAGGAATTTATGGTCAAAGGACTCAAGAGTGGATCTTAATTCTGTCCGTTAATATATGGCCTGAATAAATCATTCAATTCCTCAAGGCTTAATTCCTCACCTCTAAAATATGGGAATTTGATTTGATGAGCTCAAAATCATCCTCCAAATCTTAAAGAGACTATTTATAGAGATACATAGATATATAGATATTGAGGGCTTTTTGGGGGGGGTTGTTTTGGTTTTCTTTTTTGGTTTTTTGCTAAGGCAACTGGGGTTAAGTGATTTGCCTGGGGTCATATAGCCAGGAAGTGTTAAGCATTTGAAGCTACATTTGAACTCAGGTCCTCCTGACATCAGGACTGATACTCTGTACACTATACCAACTAGCTGCCCCTTAGGAACAATCTTGTAATCTTAAGAAGAAATGTCTGGTACTCAAAGCTATTCAATGGAAAAGGCTATCTTGTGAGTAATGGATTCCTTTATCTGGATTTCTTCATTTGATTGGATGGCCTCACCCATTAACCACCAACTTCAATTGGGGTAAATTATAGAAGTGAGCCCTATACTAGATAATAGGGTTTGGGACTATAAGACCGAAGCTCATGTACATTACTCCTAGGAAAATGTTGCAGGAGGTAGCATGGCTCCTTGTAAAGACAGCTGCCTGTGTCGATGGGTGGCATAGGATAGGATATCAGGACAAACTAGGCAATAACTTTAGCAATTTAGTGTTTGATAAACCCAAAGACCCCAGCTTTTGGAATAAGTACTCACTATTCGACAAAAACTGCTGGGAAAATTGGAAATTAGTGTGGAAGAAATTAGGGCTTGACCCATACCTAACACCACATACCAAGATAAGATCTGAATGGGTTCATGATCTAGATATAAAGAGTGATATTGTAAGTAAATTAGAGGAACATAGGATAGTTTACCTCTCAAACCTGTGAAGATGGAATAAATTTATGCCCAAAGAAGATCTGGAACTCTTAATTGAACACCAGATGGATAATTTTGATTATATTAAGTTAAAAAGTTTCTGTACAAACAAAAATAATGCAGACAAGATTAGGAGGGAAGCATCAAATTGGGAAATCATCTTTACATTTAAGGGTTCTGATAAAGGCCTCATTTCTAAAATATATACAGAATTGTCTCATATTTATAAGAATTCAAGCCACTTTTCAAATGGTCAAGGCATATGAACAGACAATTTTCAGAGGATGAAATTAAAACCATTTCTAGTTATATGAAAAGGTGCTCCAAATCACTATTGATCAGAGAAATGCAAATTAAGACAACTCTGAGGTACCACTACACACCTCTCAGATTGACGAAGATGATAAGAAAAGATAATGACGAATGTTGGAGGGGATGTGGGAAAGCTGGGACACTAATACATTGCTGGTGGAACTATGAACGGATCCAGCCATTCTGGAGAATAATTTGGAGCTATGCTCACAGTTTGATAACTGTGCATACCCTTTGACCCAGCAGTGTTTCTATTGGGCTTATCTCCCAAAGAAATCATAAAGGAAGGAAAGGATCCCACATGTGCAAGAATGTTTGTGGCAGCCCTTTTTGTAGTGGCTGGAAACTGGAAACTGAATGGATGCCCATCAATTGGAGAGTGGCTGAATAAATTATGGTATATGAATATTATGGAATATTATTGTTCTGTGAGAAACAACCAGCAGGACGATTTCAGAGAGGCCTGGAGAGACTTGCATGAACTGATGCTGAGTGAAATGAGCAGAACCAGGACAACATTATACACAGCAACAACAATATTATGTGATGATCAATTCTGATGGACATGGCTCTCTTCAACAATGAAATGTCTCAAACCAGTTCCAATTGTTCAGTGAAGAAAGCCATATACACCCAGAGAGAGGGATATGAAATGTGGACCACAACATAACACTTTCATGGTCTCTATCGATGTTTGTTTGCATTCGGTTTCCTTTCTCAAATATTTTTTGTTCATGTAGATACGATTGTTCTTGCACAGCAAGATAAGTGTGGAAATATGTATACATATATTCAACTTGTAAAGTATTTTAATATAATTAACATGTAGTGGACTTCCTGCCATCTAGGGGAGGGGAGGGGACTGGGGGGGAAAATTTGTAACCGAAAGCTTTGTAAGGATCAATGTTGAGGAACTACCCATACATATGTTATGCAAATAAAAAGCTTTAATAAAAAATTTTTAAAAAGACAGCTGCCTCTGGAATTTAGATTTGGACTACAGCCTCCCCCACTTACAAAAATTGGGACCTTGTCAAAGGATTTGAGCAAACAATTTTGAGATAAAGAAATTAAAACAATTTCTAGTTATATGGAAAAAAAACACTCTAAATCACTATTGGAGAGGCCTGGAGAGACTTACATGAGCTGATGCTGAGTGAAATGAGCAGAACCAGGAGATTGTTGTACATGGCAACAAGATTATATACTGATCAATTCTGATGGACATGATTCTATTCAGCAGTGAGGTGATTCAGGCCAGTTTCAATAGACTTGTGATGGAAAGAGTCATCTGCAACCAGAGAGAGAGGACTGTGGGAACTGCATATGGATCACAACTTATCACCTCTTTTGTTGTTGCTGGCTTGTTTCTTTTCTCATTTTTTTCCTTTTTGATCTGATTTTTCTTGTGCAGCATGATATATATGGAAATAAATAGAGAAGAATTATGCATTTTTAACACATATTGTAATACTTGCTTTGTAGGGGAGGGAGTGGAAGGAAGAAAGGGAGAAGGAAAAATTTGGAACACAAGGTTTTGCAAGGGTGAATATTGAAAATTATCTATGCATATGTTTTGAAAATAAAAAGCTTTTTAAAAAAGAAAAGATAAAATAAAAAGCTATTATTTAAAAAAAAATAAATGGGACCTTGCTCAAGTGACTGTACCTTTCTAAACTTCCTCATCTGTAAAATGAGTGAGCTGGGTTAGATCACCACTAAGATCCTTCCAGTTCTCCATCTATAATCATATTGCCTCTGAAGTTCTTTGTAATTCAAAAACTCCTTGATTTTATATTTCTATGCTTTTTCGCACCATTCAATTTGATAGCTTTCTATTAAGCACCTACTATGTGAAAGGTCCTGCATTAATTGTCTATCCCCAGAAATGGGACTGGGTATTGGCAAGCTAGATTGCCATAGGGTCCATGATATGTGTAGGTATGGTGGCACAAAGAGAGTGATTTTTAATGTGACTTTGTCCACACATACATTTTTAATACTGCTATACCCTGCTTTGGACATCACTTGTCATAGTGATTAGTCAGACTGCAGGTACTGCAGTGAAGGATCTCCCAGAATAACTCACAAGGAGAGATGCAGTTTCTGAATGTTGCTGAGAGTAGATGGATGCTTTTAGGAGGCACATGGAATAGAAGTTTAGACCTTGAGTCAAGAAGAGCTGAATTCAAATTTGCCTCAGATGCTCACGAGCTGTGTGACCTGTTACACACTCACTTAACCTCTACCTGACTCAGTTTCCTTATCAGAAAAAAAAAGGAATGAGAATAATGGAACCTAGTTCTCAAGTTTACTGTGAGGATAAAATGAGATGATACACGTAAAGTCCTTTGCAAATCTTAAAATTATATACAAATGCTAGTTACCATTACCCTGGCTTTGAGATCTCAAAGTATTTATAGCTTTTGGTTCAAGAACCAGAGAATAAGTATTAGAGAGAAGCATCTCCTTTAGATGTAGGTCTCTGGACCATTTCTCTGATTCATTTTAGAAAGTGCTGATGTTCTTTGAGGTCCTGAAGAATCCTTACTGTGAATTCCCATCCCAGCTGACCTTCCAACCTGCAGTGGAATAGATATAAAGGATCCTTTAGGGCCAGGCACAGCGCAGCAAATTTTCACACTTCCTTCTTCCTTAGTTCACAATCACAACTTGGTAGATTGGAGGGGATACAAGGAGTGGAGGGAAGAAAGGAGGAATAGGACTTGAAGTGCTGATTCTGGACATATGATGCATTGTTGAAGGGTTTAAACTTGAGGTGGTGATAATTCTCCTAATACCTACAAGCAACCTCCCACTCTAAAGCTTCAGAACTAGGAAGGGAATCTTACTATACATATGAGATCCACAGGATAAATAGGAAAGGATAATAGGATAAAGGACAGAAAATAGGCTATAGGAAAAGGATAATGGGGAGAGATTTAGAAAGCAGCAGTAATAATTACTGTTATATTCTCCTGATTTTTGTCCAGTTGTTTCAGTAACGTCCAACTCTTTGTGACCCCATTTAGAGTTTTCTTGGTAAAGAAACTGGGTGGTTTGCCATCTCCCTTTCCAGCTCATTTTACAGATGAAGAAACTGAAGCAGATAGGGTTAAGTGACTTGCCCAGAATCATATAGCTAGTAAGTATTTGAGACCAAATTTGAACCCAGGAAGATGAGTTTTTTCTGACTTCAGGTTCAGCATTCTACCAATTCACCAGCTAGCTGCCCTTATTCTCCTGCTGGTTGTTTCTTAAAATATCAAGACAGTTTGTGGGACTGCTGAGTAGGCATTTTATATTTTGCCTCAGCACTGCACCAAAAAAAAAAATTATCCATGGGTGGGTTTCAAGTCAGATTAGGGGTTGGACATCAGTGGTTGTCTTGAAAGAAGAAATTGTTCCTGTAGGGAAACAAACCTCAACTTAAACTCCAGGAACTTTGAACTCTTAAATTTATAAGATCACTTCTAAGACTGCATATTTCTACCTTAGAAGCTCTGTTTGGTCACCTATGATCAGAGAAAGAAGAACAAAGCAGAGGGAGTCAGAGGATCCAAAGACAAGACAGCTCATCTAGCTGACCAACTTTTCTCACTGGGATCAGTAGCCATGGTGTCAGAATGAAAGTTGATCCTTCCTAATCTCTCATGGGAAGATCACAAATACGTGGAAAGTTGAAGGAAGAGATCTAGAAGACAGTTAACATTTTTGAAGATCTGTTGAATGAATAAGGAGGTTGCTACACATATATTACACATGTGCACATATACACATATGTGTATATATATAAAAGTATATGTATATTCACATACAAGTTATTCTGAGAGTCTTAGTATTGTTTTAAGTTATTAAAACTTATCTATTTTTTCTATCTCTCTTTAAGTGATCACAATGGATAGAGTGTTAGATCAAGAATAAGAAGAGTCCATGATTCAACCATTTTTTAGAGCAGTATGAAACTATGCCCAAAGGACTATAAAATCATGCATTAACCTTTGACCTAAAAATACTATTACTAAGCATGTATCCAAAAAGATTTTTTTAAAGGAAAGGACCTATATATGCAAAAATATTTATAACAGCTCTTTTCTCAGGGCAAAGAACTGGAAATTGAGGGGATGCCCATCAAGTGGGGAATAGCCACATAAATTGTGGTATGTGATTATGATGGAAGACTATTGTTCTCTAAGAAATGATAAGCAGAAAGTTCTAAGAAAAACCTGGAAAGCCCTTGATGAGCTCATGCAAAGTCAAATTACTGTGTACAAAGTAATAGTAATGTTGTGGGATCAGCTATGGATGACTTTGCTATTCTCAACAATACAAGGACTACTCTGAAGGACTCATGATGAAAAATACTATCCATACCCAGAAAAAAGAGCTGATGATATCTGAATACAGATTGACCATACTTTTTTTTTCTTGAGGATTTGGGGGGTGGAGATCCATGTTTTCTTTCAAAACATAACTTCACATGTGCTTTTTCAATGAAGGTGAGAATAAGTGAGGAAGGCAGAAAATCTAGAACTCAAAGTTTTAAATACAAATTGTTTTACATGAAACTGGGAAAACAAAATATTAAATAAATAAAAGAAAATTTGAGTTCAAATCCAGTTTCACACATTTATAGTTGTATAACCTACCTTCTGTTTGGGTCAATTTCCTCAACTAAAATGGGGAGAAGTATAGCACCTACTTAATTCCCGAGGACTGTGAAGATAAAATTTTGTAATATTTGTTAGGGCTTAATATAGTACTTGACTCATGGTAGGCACTTCTACCAACTTTGTAAATGTTGGTTCCCTTCCTTCGTTATAGCTATAGCTATATGATAGATATTGAAATTGAATAATAAATACACTAGGCCCCAAATTAAACCAGAGAAGAAGGACAAATTAGATTGCTTTATGGTATAAGGATTAAAATTATCACACCTACAATAAAAAAGATTGAGGCAGAAGTCTGAGCCAATGGCACCTTATTAAAGAGACTAACTATGGTTCCCTCTAATGCCCAAATCTTTCTTATGATCTGAGATGTCTCCTCTTTCCAGGGCCCTATTTTTATAGTTCTGGATGTCTACTCATTCCAGGACAATTATACCAAATACAGAATAATTCAATTGAGCAACATGATGTTAAGCTAAAATAAGCAGGATCATAAGTTTGGTGAAACAAGGAATATCTCCACATGAGATAGACAGGTTTCTCCTTTATTTGGGCAGGAGGAAATGATGCAAACTGTCCCAGACTGTGACCTAAGTGGTCCTAAGAAGGTCTGCTCCTATTGGACAAGAGATTGGTCTGGAGGTACAAAAATATTTTGGGGGACTTTCCATATAGTTGTAATCTCTGCCAAGCTGGGCTTGGTCACTATCACAAGGCAAAACTGGAGTAAAGGGCCTTTAGGTAACTTTCTATAGTTAAGCAAGTGAACTTAGAATCTACAGCTCATGGCTCTGAGGCATCATATGCAGAACTTTGAAATAATTCTATCAAATTGATTAAAACTGATTGGAATAGAGCAGGAGTCCAAATTGAATTACTTCTCTAAAAGAGAAATTACGAAGTTCTTTCTTTCTTGATGGTTTTATCTAGGCCAGAAGCACAGTGGCCAGCCTATCCCCTTGCTGATGACTCAGAAGGTACATAATGAGAGAAAACAGGCTGCAATACATGAGAGAAAGGAATTAAACTGGACAAGTAGAATAGGAAGCATGGAAGAAATTGTCCAAAAAATGATTATAAAAGAAAATGAGCTGGTCATTGAGGAAGAATGAGGGAGAATCCAGGGACAGTTCCACATGCTCCATTGACTGGTATCCTTGGAATACCAGGAAAAAATGAGAAAGCAGTTCATTGGATGGTCTACTTCTGGTGAACTTTAGACCTAGCCAAGTGTTACACAGAATGGACAGGCACAGGTGGAAATGTCATTTGTATCCATGGAGGAAATACCTATATTAATGCAATTAGAGATTCATATGAATATGGTGGGGAGAGGACAAAGGAAAGAGTTAGAAGGTATGCAGTTTAATACAAACATGTATCTCTTAATTTAAGATCTCTAATACAGGAGTATTGTTCTTGCATTTACATCAGATATGTAAGGGTGGCTAAAGTAAGGGAAACCTATCTTCCTCAGTTCAAATCTGGCCTGTGTGATTCTGGGCAAGTCAGTTAACCTAGTTCGCCTTAGTTTCCTCATTTGTTAAAAAAAGAAGAAAGAAGGAAGGAAGAAAGAAAGAAAGAAAGAAAGAAAGAAAGAAAGAAAGAAAGAAAG
>JAJPUD010000503.1:502023-512746 GCA_023553655.1 Myrmecobius fasciatus
AGAAAGAAAGAAAGAAAGAAAGAAAGAAAGAAAGAAAGAAAAAGAAATTGGATCTAAGTGAACCAGAGCTATACAAAGTCACCACCAGCTTCACTCTCTCTTCCAGAGTCATCAAAGTTCTATGGCAAGACATGCATCATAGCATGAAAGGCTCCACCCTTAATTGGGGGGAGGATGCTCCATACTACTTCCTAGAAATGACTAAGAAGTGGTATGGAGCATCCTCCCCCCAATTAATATTGAATAAAATCATACCTAATTCCTTGATTCCCTAGATGGAAAAAAGACTATCCAACATAGAGAGATGCACTGGATTTTATTTATTTTCATTAATCCATAGAGTTTTTTTTCTTTAAAGAATCCATGACTCTACAATCCATGTAGACTTCCCAAAACTCATTCCTTTTTTTGGTATTTTTCTTCTTTAGAAGTCACCAGTTTATTAAAAAAAAACAATTAGAAATAATTCACAACATTTTAAGTTTGGAAATATGTATACATATATTCGATTTGCCAATATTTTAACATAATTAACATGTAGTGGATATCCTGCCATCTAGGGGAGGGGTGGGGAGTTGGGGGGAAAAATTTGTAACGGAAAGCTATGTAAGGGTTATTGTTGAAGAATTACCCACACATATGTTATGCAAATAAAATTTAAAAAAAAAAGAAAGAATTCACAACTTTAGCAAAGTTGCAGGATACAAAATAAATCCACATAAATCACTAGCATTTTTATACATCACTAACAAAATCCAACAGCAAGAGATACAAAGAGAAATTCCATTTAAAATAACTGTCAATAGTATAAAATATTTGGGAATCTATCTGCCAAGGGAAAGTCAAGAACTATATGAGCAAAACTACAAAACACTTTCCGGACAAATAAAGTCAGATCTAAACAACTGGAAAAATATCAAGTGCTTTTGAGTACACTGAGTGAATATAATAAAAATGATACATTGTTGGTACTGTGAACGGATCCAACCATTCTGAAGAGGAATTTGGAATTATGCTCAAAAAGTTATCAAACTGTCCATACCCTTTGAGTCAGCAGTGTTTCTATTGGGCTTATATCACAAAGAGATCTTAAAGGAAGGAAAGGGACTCAGATGTACAAAAATGTTTGTGGCAACCCTTTTTGTAGTGGCAAGAAACTGAAAACTGAATGGATTCCCATTAATTGGAGAATGACTTAATAAATTGTAGTATATTAATGTTATGGAATATTATTATTCGGTATAATTGTATAAATTTGTATGTATATATTGGATTTAACATATATTTCTACCATGTTTAACTTATATTGTACTACTTGCCATCTAGGGGAGGGTATGGGGAAAGGGGGAGAAAATTGGAACACAAGGAGCTCATGTTGAAGAATTGTTCACTCACATATTTTGAAAACTAAAAAGCTTTAATAAAAAAAAGAATTCACCAGTTTATCATACACACTCAAGAAGCAAAAGATGATTTTTTGGCAAGGTTTTTTGTACTTGGCAGTTTTCAACACATATATCCCCATATACACCACAATAACAATAATTTCTAAACCAAATAAACCCTAATCAATGAGTGATAACATAAAGACATTGAAACAAACTCAAACACATACCTAACTTCTTAAACTGTGATTCATAATTAACATGGGATCTCATAACTGAATGTGGGGCCATGAATTATGATTTATTATCAGTAAATACTTGGTTTATGTACCTATTTTATATATCTATATAGCTGGTAAATGTAAAAATTTCTCAAGTGAAAAGGAGTCATGAGTTGAAAAAGTTAAATAAACACTAATGCTAATTTGCCAAGGCAATGGGAGAAGGCTCCCATGCTCCTGACTATGCCCTAACAATTTCCTATCTTGACAGGAGGCATTCTTATCCTGGCTTAGCCCAGTTTCAGTTTTTCTTTGCTTCATGTTTCTGCTCATTGCTCCTGGGAAAGTATTCGGGAATCTTTTGCCAGACCTAAGAGTCTTGGTCTCCCCCTGAGATAACATGATGTTTACATTTCCCTCACAAGTCATCTTTCACCCAGATCCACACTTGGTGTGGGGGCAAAGGAATTACCCTAAAGCTATGGGAAGGTCAGTGCTAGTTCCAGTGCACAATATTCTCCCATATAATTTTCCCTTCTTAACCATAATTTTATTAGTGTATTCCCTTAAATGAGGATGGAACTTAGGTAGTTTTCTTCACTCTTCTAGTCTGAGTGTTTGTGTGGCTGAGGGGAGTCAATATTTGCATTTTGTTTCCTGAGGTGAATACTTAGAACTGGGATTCTTGCCAGTTCTTGCTGTTAACAGATTTCTCCTAAGGATTGAAGAGTTGGTTTCCCTGCTGGCCCACTCAACTCACAGGCCTGGGTTCAAATAGCCTCTGTTATCCCTTTTCTCTTCTCTGTTCCTCAGGCCATCATTTCCTGTTTTTTCTAGCTAATGACAGGATTCTTAGGCATACAAATCCCTTCCTTGCTACCATTCTATTTGAGGATCGAAGGGAAATACCATATGTAGTATGGTTGGGAAAAGTAAGTAGGCTATTCTTCTGCCCAAATTAATAGAAGGAGGTGATTCTTTCTTCCTATTTCTTATTTTCCTTTAAAAAAGTTCCTTATTAAATGTGACCTTAATAAACATCAATCAACTGGAACATGTTGATATACAAATAAAAACAGCAAATAGGATTGTATATGAAACTTAAACAAAACTTTGTTGCATGTCTGTGTCCTAGTCTGAATTTTTTTTTCTCTTCTGTATATTTTCAAGTGTTTCATTAATGCACTTTTTTCATTTCTTTTTTTTGCAACACTATATCTTTGCATATTAATCTGCCCCCTAAAATCTCTCTTTTTTTTTCTTTTATTGATCTGTCTCTCCCACTGTCTTCTACCTCAATTGAGCAAATTTTTTTAAATATAAAAAGGGAAAATAAAACCCTTAATATACACACACATAATAAAGAAAAACATTTCCACACTGGCCTTGTCTAAAAAATTATGAGCTTTTCAGTATGTTAAATCTCATCTCTCTGGCAAAGTGACTATCACATTTCATCCTCATTAATTGGATTCATGGTCTATCCCTGCAATCATCAAAGTTATCAAGTCTTTCAAAACTTTTTTTAAAAATTTCTATAATATTCTTATTGTTTAAATTGTTTCAGCTTACTTACCCTGTATCTTTCCAGGTTCCTTTGAAACTGATATTTCGGGAGGTGGAGCTAAGATGGCGGAGTAAAAAGGTGACTCTCTGTGTCCTCCTCCGATCTTCTCTCAAATCAACAATAAAATAAGCCTCTGAACTGATCTTCAAGTCAACAAATCCAGAAATATTTGGACACTGCTTGTTGATATCTCTGAAGAACTTCTCATCAGGTTTGTCTAACTTGGACAGAGGGATAAACTCCGGTGTCAGAAGACTCTGGTGTAGGACGGAAGTGAGGGTGGGACTCAGCTCAGTTCATCCTGGCAGAAACTCTAAACTCCAAACTCCAAATTCCAAACACCTGGAGTTTATCTGAGGCACTCGGGACACTCTGCCCTGATTGGGGGCAGGTATTCTGGCAGACTTGCCTTGTTTAAGGAGTAATTTGGACTTAGTCCTAGCCCCGACCGGCCCAGCACCTTAAGTTAATTCGTCGAAGTGCCCCAGGGCAAAGATCCTCAGCTGCCATTTCAGCCGACGTTTTTTTTCCCCCTACCTTAAAGAGATATCCACGCTGTCTAAAAAAAAAAAAAAAAAAAAAAAAAAAATGAAGAAGCAAAAGAGAGCTTTCACCATAGACAGCTTTTATCAAGAGAAAGAAGTGATGACCCCAGATCCTGAGGTTCCTTTAGACAAAACTCCAAAGGAAGTTATTAAGGACCATCACTGATCCCCTTTTCAAAAGGCCTTTCTGGAAGATTGCTTAAAGAACCTGTTAAAAGAGCTGGAGGATAAATGGGAAAATAAATTGAAATCAGTGCAAGAAGGATACAATATCTTGCAAGAAGGATATGATGCCCTGCAAAAGAGATATGAAAAAGACACCAATTTATTGAAAAATAAAATTAGTGAAGTGGAAAAAGAGTGCAATGAACAAATTGGCCAGTTACAAAAGGAGCTTAAAAAGGTAACTGAAGAAAACAACACTTTAAAAATAAGAATTGAACAAATGCAAGTGAATGACTCAATAAGACTTCAAGAATCAATCAAACAAAAACAAAAAAATGAAAAATTAGAAGAAAATATGAAATATCTCCTAGGAAAAACAACTGACTTGGAAAATAGATCTAGGAGAGACAATCTAAGGATTATTGGACTTCCTGAAAGCCATGATGAAAAAAAGAATCTAAACACTATCTTCCAGGAAATCCTGAAAGAAAACTGCCCTGAGATTGTAGAATCAGAAGGCAAAATCACCATTGAAAGAATTCACCGATCACCTCCTGAAAGAAACCCCAAAATTAAAACCCCAAGGAATATCGTGGCTAAATTTCAGGACTATAGCACCAAGGAAAAGATTCTGCTAGCAGCTAGAAAGAAACAATTCAAATACCGAGGATCAATAATTAGAATCACACACAATCTGTCAGCCTCCACATTGAAGGATTGAAGGGCCTGGAACCAGATATTCCGAAGGGCAAAGGAACTTGGATTACAGCCAAGATTACAAGATTACAGCTAGAATGAGCATTATCCTCCAGGGAAGAAGATGGTCATTCAATGATATAGGTGAATTTCACCTATTTCTAATGAAAAGACCAGACCTGAACAAAAAATTCGACATCCAAACACAGAACTCATGAGATACATAAAAAGGTAAAAAGGGAAGGACTCTTGAGAACTTTATTTCTACTAGGGGGATACTTAAAGTTTGGGGGTATAATTAACTAAATATTACTTTGATAATATGAAAAAGAGAACTAGAGGGGGAAAGGTTGTCATACTGGGGAAAAGAGGGAAAAAGTGGTAAAAATAAGATCTAAAAAAAAAAGGAGGTAAAAACAAGGTAAAATCTCTTGAAGAGGCAAAGAAAACCTAATATAATTGAGAGAAAGAGGGGAGGGAGATGAGCATTGTGTAAATCTTACTCTCATCAGGTTGGGCTGTAAAAGTGTATATCAGACACAATTTCACATAGAAACTTGTCTGTTGCTAGAGGGAAGTGGGAGGGAAAGGAGGAAAAGAAAGGGATAAACTAATAGAAGGGAAAATAGAAGAATCAGGGGAAAGGAGTAAAAACAGGGGGAAGGGATCTAAAGGGTGAAGTATTGTTTGGGGGAGGGGGTCATCAAAAGCAAAGTACTGAGGAGGGGGGAAGGGAGAAAGGGGAAAACATAACTTGGGTAAATAAGATGGCAGGAAATAAAGAATTAGTTATTCTATCTGTGAATGTGAATGGGATGAATTCTCCTATAAAGCGGAAGCAGATATCAGACTGCATTAAAAACCAGAATCCCACAATACATTGTCTACAAGAAACACATCTAAAACATAGTGACACATATGGGATGAAGGTAAAAGGCTGGAGCAGAAAATATTATGCTTCACATGAACAAAAAAAAGCAGGGGTAACAATCCTTATCTCAGATCAAGTAAAAGCCAAGATAGATCTAATCAAAAGAGATAAGGAAGGAAACTATATTTTATTAAAGGGTACCATAGATAATGTAGCAATATCAATACTAAATATATACGCACCAAGTGCAATAGCATCCAAATTCCTAGGGGAGAAATTAAGAGAGATGCAAGAAGAAATAGAGAGTCAAACTACACTAGTGGGGTATCTCAACCTTGCTCTCTCAGAATTAGATAAATCAAACCACAAAATAAACAAGAAAGAAACTAGGGAGATAAACCAATTGTTAGAAAAGTTAGGTATGATAGATCTATGGAGAAAGTTGAATGGAGATAGTAGGGAATTTACTTTTTTCTCAGCAGTCCATGGAACCTATACAAAAACTGACCATGTGTTATGGCATAAAAATCTCAAAATCAAATGCAGAAAGGCAGAAATAGTAAATGCATCTTTTTCAGATCATGATGCAATAAAAATCACATGCAATATAAGGCCAGGAGAAAATAAACCAAAAGGTAATTGGAAATTAAATAATCTAATCCTGAAGGATGAATGGGTGAAAGAGCAAATCATAGACACAATCAATAATTTCATCCAGGAGAATGACAATAAGGAGACAACATACCAAAATTTGTGGCATATGGCCAAAGCGGTTATAAGGGGCAATTTTATATCTCTAGATGCTTACTTGCATAAAATAGAGAAAGAAAATATCAACATATTGGGCTTATTATTAAAAAAAACTAGAAAAAGAACAAATTAAAAACCCTCAATTAAATACCAAATTGAACATTCTAAAAATAAAAGGAGAAATTAATAAAATTGAAAATAAGAAAACTATTGAATTAATAAATAAAACTAAGAGTTGGTTCTACGAAAAAACCAACAAAATAGATAAGCCTTTAGTTAATTTGATAAGAAAAAGGAAAGAGGAAAATCAAATTGTTAGTCTCAAGAATGCTAAGGGAGAACTTTCCTCCAATGAAGAGGAAATTAGAGCAATAATTAGGAGTTACTTTGACCAACTTTATGCCAGTAAGTTTGATAATCTAAATGAAATGGAGGAATATCTACAAAAATATAGCTTGCCCAAGTTAAAAGAAGAGGATATAAATTATTTAAACAGCCCCATATTAGAAAAAGAAATAGAACAAGCTATTAACCAACTCCCTAAGAAAAAATCTCCAGGGCCAGATGGATTTACATGTGAATTCTACCAAACATTCAAAGAACAATTAATTCCAATACTATACAAAATCTTTGAGAAAATAGGGACAGAAGGTATACTACCAAATTCCTTCTATGAGATCGATATGGTGCTGATAGCTAAACCAGGTAGGGTGAAAACAGAGAAAGAAAACTATAGACCAATTTCCATAATGAATATTGATGCAAAAATTTTAAATAAGATATTAGCAATGAGATTACAGAAAGTCATCCCCAGGATAGTATACTATGACCAAGTAGGATTTATAACAGGGATGCAGGGCTGGTTCAATATTAGGAAAACTATCAGCATAATTAATTATATTAATAACCAATCTAATAAAAACCATATGATTATCTCAATAGATGCAGAAAAAGCATTTGATAAAATCCAACACCCTTTCCTATTAAAAACACTGGAGAGTATAGGAATAAACAGGCTTTTCCTTAAAATGATCAGTAGCATCTATTTAAAACCATCAGCAAGCTTCATATGTAATGGAGACAAATTAAAACCATTCCCAATAAGATCAGGAGTGAAACAAGGCTGCCCACTGTCACCATTACTATTTAATATTGTATTAGAAATGTTAGCTTTAACAATAAGAGAAGAAAAAGAGATAAAAGGAATCAGAGTAGGTAATGAAGAAACCAAATTATCACTCTTTGCAGATGACATGATGGTATACTTAGAGAACCCTAGAGACTCAACTAAAAAACTACTAGAAACAATTCACAACTTTAGCAAAGTTGCAGGATTCAAAATGAATCCACATAAATCATCAGCATTTTTATATATTACCAACAAAGTCGAGCAGCAAGAGATACAAAAAGAAATTCCGTTCCAAATAACAGATGATAGGATAAAATATTTGGGAATCTATCTGCCAAGGAAAAGTCAGAAACTATATGAACTAAACTACAAAACACTTTCCACACAAATAAAATCAGACCTAATCAATTGGAAAAATATTAAGTGCTCATGGGTAGGCAGAGCGAACATAATAAAAATGACAATATTACCCAAACTAATCTACTTATTTAGTGCCATACCAATCAAACTCCCAAGAAATTATTTTACAGATCTAGAAAAAACAGTAGCAAAGTTCATTTGGAAGAACAAAAGGTCAAGGATTTCAAGGGGATTAATGAAAAAAAAGTCAGATGAAGGTGGCCTTGCTGTACCAGATCTAAAACTATATTATAAAGCAGCGGTCATCAAAATTGTTTGGTACTGGCTAAGAAATAGAGCAGTCATTCAGTGGCACAGGATTGGTTATCAGGACAAGCTAGGCAATAACCTTAACAATTTAGTGTTTGATAAACCCAAAGACCCCAGTTTTGGGGATAAGCACTCACTATTCGGCAAAAACTGCTGGGAAAATTGGAAACTAGTGTGGAAGAAATTAGGGCTTGACCCATACCTAACACCACATACCAAGATAAGCTCTAAATGGGTTCATGATCTAGATATAAAGAGTGACTTTGTAAGCAACTGAGAGGATCATAATATAGTTTACCTCTCAGACCTGTGGAGATGGAATAAATTTATGTCCAAAGAAGATCTGGAACTCCTAACTAAACACCAGATGAATAATTTTGATTATATTAAGTTAAAAAGTTTCTGTACTAACAAAACTAATGCAGACAAGATTAGGAGGGAAGCATCAAACTGGGAAATCATCTTTACATTTAATGGTTCTGATAAAGGCTTCATTTCTAAATTATATAGAGAATTGTCTCATATATATAAGAATTCAAGCCACTCTTCAATAGATAAGTGGTCAAGGGATATGAACAGACAATTTTCAGATGATGAAATTAAAACCATCTCTAGTCATATGAAAAGTTACTCCAAATCACAAATGATCAGAGAAATGCAAATTAAGACAACTCTGAGGTACCACTACACACCTGTCAGATTGGCTAAAATGACAGGAAAAGATAAGGATGAATGTTGGAGGGGATGTGGGAAAACTGGGACACTAATACATTGTTGGTGGAACTGTGAAGGGATCCAACCATTCTGGAGAGCAATTTGGAGCTATGCTCAAAAAGTTATCAAACTGGCCATTCATTTCTCTGATTTATATTTTGTGGTGAAGAAAATGCAAATGATGCAGATTAAGCTTAAGAGTTTGTCAAACTCTTTTCTGGAAAGGTTGTTAAACACTTACCATCATATCCCTGGAGGGAACCCTGGAAGGCTTTAAAATGTTAGTTTGATGGTTTTTATTTTATCCTAGAGACAACAGGAAACTACTGAAGACTTCTGAGCAAGAAGCATGTGTGACCAGACCTATGTTTTAGGCATATCTATTTGGTACCTGGGAAGAGAGTATATTGGAACATGGAGAGATTACAATCAAGGAAACTAGTTAGAAAGCCCAGACTTATGATTACATTATCCCACAATTGAAGTCGATGAAGATCTGAACAGTTTCATTGGATAAAAGGGATCAGATATAAGAGATATTGTAAAGGTAGAAACAACAACATATAACTGATTCTATGTGGGTTGCCATTTAATTGATTAGCTGGAGGGATGTAATATGTATATTGGCCACTAGGTGGTGGTGCAACCACATGCAAGTAAGCACACCTGCCTTAGAAGCTGGAGCAGTAGGGGTCCTTCCTTCTACATAGAGCTACCTGTGTGATCTGTTATATGGTTTAAAAAAAAAAAAAAAAAAAAAAAAAGACCAAAATGAGAAACACTTCTCATTTTTTCTTTAAGTTCCCATTTCCTTAACAAAAAAAAGTTTGGAAATTTCATTTTTGATTCATAGCCCTTTGATTTTGAGTCAATAATTTACTGAATTGTTAGGTGAGCATTTGGAGGGTTGAGATTTGGAGGGAGTTTTTTTGGTTTCTTTTCTTTCTTTTTTTTGCTTAATGATCATGTGATTTATTGGAACAATAGGTATCATAAATCGCAACATGACAACACAAAGGAGATATAAAGAATCACTTGAATAGTTCACTTCAAGGAAACTGCTGTATAAAATTGACTATCCTTTTCCTTATAACTCCTCCCAAACAATAGAAAAGCAACAAAACTTATCAAAATCCCTTCAGCAGCCATATGAAGAAATCAGGAGGAGAGTGGGGAGATGTTCGGAAGGTGTGGGTCAGTGTTGCTAAATGTTATCTCATCTCACCCTGGGGTGATGGACTTGTTTCATTGGCAACTCTGTTTATTCCCATCTCTACACTGGCTCCAAAGTTCTTCATGAGGAGTCTGAATTCTCACTTTACTCATCCAACTCAGTTGGAGGGGTAATGCTAGTAGAGTTCCTTCCTTTCCCCCACCCTGCCCTCATCTATTCTATCTGGTCAGAAGGGAAAACTCCAAATGGGATGCAGATGACCATCTTTCTAGTCTTTCCCAAACTTGTGATACTTATGACAAGAAGTACAAAGGAAAAACTGGATACATAAGGACTGGGGAATGTATACCTGTATATGTCTTGCTTTTTCCATAGCCACCTCCCTTTCCTGCCCCTTCCCCCATCCAACTTCTGTGAAACATTAGAAAAACCCCATTGCAGATATGACCCATTCCCAAACCTAGTAGTATAAGATTTTCTCCTCTTTGGTGGAAATTCAGTGCTTTGTGCCCGCACAAGAGGCAGGGCAAAATTGGTAAGAGTAGAAGAAAGGAGAGCCCCAGATCTTCAGGTCTCTCCTCAATTTTTTGGAGTTTCTTTAGCTTATTTGGGTCCTTCAGGCTCTTCAGGCATTTCTGGCTTCCATCTTTGAGAAGAGAAGGAAGATTTCAACTTCAGTTTGCTGAAAAACAAAAAGATTATAGGAAGAAGTCAACAGAGAACCTGGCAGTCTCCATCATGTCCCTATAACTAGTTTGCTAGGAACTTTCATTTGAGTGAGATCTCTCTCTCTCTCTCTCTCTCTCTCTCTCTCTCTCTCTCTCTCTCTCTCTCTCT